>KZ507018.1:13828-28250 GCA_002844005.1 Limosa lapponica baueri | reverse complement strand
GAGGACAACTCCAAAAGCCAATCACAGGATACTTATTAAAGAGGCCTTCTGATGTAGCCCCTTATAGCAAAAACCTGCTGGATGCCCCAAATTACTCAGTTACACCTCATTAAATTATATCAGTTGTTTGTTGCCAGCATATCCTCCATGCAGCCCAATGGCTTTGTAAGCAAAGCTGCTGGAAACCTGTTTAATTGCTCAACTGGTTTTTTTAAACTTCTTAGGCAATGGGTGGAATACTGTAATTTGTTAGAAAAGGCACAGAGGATATATTAAAACAGAAGAAGAGGAAAAAGAAAAAAAAAGCAAAACTGAAGAACACAAATGAAAAATATCAATGTTGTTACATTAAGGTTTTTACTAGGTTTCTTTCAGCTACGTTTGCTTTCATGTTCTTGACCAAAGAGCTCTCGGGTAAGGAAACATTCATAAGTTGCTTCCTGAACAAGTCTCCTCAATTACTTTGCTGCCTCTGCAATTCAAACACTTAGAGAATTCTTTCTAAGGGCAGCAGCAGCATTAGCAGAGCAACTGGGGTGGTCTTGTTACTTTAAACCTCTTTGAAAATTCACAGCCTGCAATCATCTCACATGCCAGTGTCCACTCTGGCTTGGAGGCAGAGGAAAAAAAAAACCCTTGGAGAAGCCTATTAAATAAACCCTGTTTTCACAACAGTAAAATCCCTAATAGTTTTGATTCACTGAAGCAGTGCTCCCAAACAACTCCCTTTGTTTTCAATCACTTTTATAACTGTCTCAAACTAAAAAGCCAGACCAGAATACCTGTCTGCGTGTGTACACAGATATAAATTACCTCAACAGACTGATTTTTAAGGACTTCTTGTCAGCATGGAGCAATTTTTTATTTTTTATGTTTCAAGAAAATGTATTTGACTCCAAAACCAGATTTGAATCTATTTGCTCCTCCACACTTAACAGCACTCCTTTGTTAGCATTTCCATATTACTGTGAAGACATACATCACTTAATGAAAAACGCAGACAATAAGGGCCTTGCAGTTGTGTTGCTGCAGATCCATTATCAGCCAGACACTCCTTCTGTATTTATTCCAGTTGAGAGGGGGAAAAATAATCTCTAGTTCCTCTTCATGGGAACTCCAAAGATATTTTTAATATATAAAAAAATGAAGTTTAGGGCCAAAAGGAAAATTATTTAAAATGGATGGGCACCAAACACAATGCATTCCATTCAGCTTCTGTTCTCATGCTTACCAATCTCCAGCTGAAACATTAAACACTTAACCCACAAGATGCAAAGGGATTTTGAAAGACCCCTCTTCAGGGATGGAAATAATTATCTCCTAAGCTTTAAGTTCCAAGGTCTTAGAAGTGGGACTGTACAAAGAACTAATTAAATTAGAAATGGCACCAGAGCATGTTCTCCTGAAAAGGTGAATTTGTGGGCTGCAGTGCATTGCTAGGAAAGAATATGCACTGCTTGCACAAAAATAAAAGAGCATGCTGGAAAGTGATAGATTTATGTTCTCAGCCCTCAAAACCACCAGTCTCGGAAACATGCTTGCTGGACACATAGAAGAAAAATGCTACTATGAGAAAGCCTAATTTTATGGGGTCATGTAATCCTGAGGAAGGAATACAGAGGAAACACCAGGAGACAGCCTTCCCCAAAAGGTTACACAAAGCAGCTGGATGGCAGGCGATCTAGAAAACCTTGCTCTGCTGTGTTACAGCTAGCGCTTCTGGATCTCCTTCCCACTTTCCAGGGTCCCGACTGGTAGAGCAGCACTAAGGAGACATCCAGGTAGGTGGGAAAACATTGTTAAAAAGTACATTTTAAACACAGGGAAAGGAAAAATGCAGGTGTTCAATGGAATGCTTTTTACACCCTCTTTCAAGACCAGGTAGTACTCAGTAAAAACTGCGATGTAAAAAGACCAGCAACAGCTTCTTTTATATCCTTACATGTATATACGTGTGCAACCTATGTGCTTTACTGCAGCACCTATGTAATGAATTAAAAAGCAAACAAATTTAGTTCTGTTTCACAAAATGGGCCAGATCCTTAGTTGAGGATCATTTCCACAGGGCGCAGTATCAATTCTCTGTCTCTGCCACAGTCTTTAGATTCACTGCTTTTGCTCAGTGTGACAGGCAAGAGGAAAGAAGCTTCCACTTCCCTTATCAGCACAATTAATCATCGTGCTGCTTAAGTCAGTGAAAGCTAACTTTCTTGGGGTCAGGAACTACTGGCCATAAACTCACTAAAGATCACTCAGATGTCCTTCGTAAATATCTAATAGGAGGAAGCAGGGAAGGAAATGGAAATTGGAAAGGGACTCGAGAGCCCTGTGAACTTCCGTGATAAATTACAGGGGAGCATTGCTTAACCAATGTTTCACAGAAAGTTCGGACATTTGTGTACAGTTAGACTTCCAGCTATAAACCATGTCAACATTTACAGCATTTAAGTAGAAAACAATGTCAAATTTGCTTGGAAATTCTGAGGGGAAAAACCATTGCCAATTGTAACACATCTATGCAGTGAACTATATGTTCATGTGGTACTTATGTAAGATTTCTAGTTAAAAATAAAGAAAGAATAAGAGAAAGAGCATGTTTGTGCTGGAGACAAAAGCATGTAAAGTATGAATCTGCATGGAGATAGAGGTTAGAAGAAAAGGAGTGTCAGCATCAATCAATTTACTTTCCAGTTAGGTGAAGTCCCAATGTCAAATTTAACTAGAAGTCACTAAATTTCACTTCCATCAAAACAGTATGGGCCACAGCAGTTGTGTAAAATTACACACTGGGCACACAACCATAACAGATGCAAATAGCAATTTGCTATCAGCTGGAGAGTAGCCATGAATTACAAAACATGCAAAACAAATTTATCTTCAAGGTTTCACAGAAAGGCATAGCATAGCAGGAAAGCAAAAAACATGGAGTTAAAGTTATGCAGTCTTGTATACCCTTTTGCAGTGTGGCTCTATTTTTTTCTCTACAGCAGAGCCTTGCCACAGATCGAATGGGAACATTATTATTGAAATAAATGGTGCTCATCACAGGAACTCGATTTATTCTCTGTACTGCACCAAAAAAGCTCACTGTCTGAAGACTAAGTGGTGTCTGTCGTTCGTCTGTACGCACCTGCTTTCTGACTAATTTACAGTGAATGACATTTATACAGTTATTTACCTCATTATCAAAACAGACTTCCAGAATCTCAAGGGTCATCAAAAGTTTGCAGGAAGTGAGTAAGTAAAATTGTTTGACTGAACCAGACTGCCAGCTCTCCACCCAGTCAAGGTCAAATAGCTGGGGGGTTGTGTGTGGCGCGGTGATTGTGTCTTCTTCTCATCTATGCTTTGGTGAAAACTTTTTGGTTTTTTTTTTTCTGGAAGAAACCCCACAAACAACATATTCTGTCCCTATTACCTGACAGGATGTTAAAAAAATTTAGGTAAATACAGGTACGTACAAAGGACGGGCACAAGATCCTGGACACATAACAAGGTTTTGACAAGGTACCACTAATAGTTCATGATGAGACAAAATTATAACTCTGACCTTTTAGCTGAAACAAAAGGCGAAAGAATGTTTAGGGCAGCGCAGCCACTGACAACTCTGAAAATGAGAAGCACTGATTATTATCCTAGCCTAGGGGAGAAAACTGCAATTCAAAAATTGCTTGTTCTTGTCACAGTAAATCTTGAATGCTTTTAATGGAAGTTTCTCTCCTTCATGAAGTACTTCTGGCTAAAGAACAGGACAGCACATTAATACAGGGCTTTAGTCATCTTTAAAGTCAGGTTTAACTGGGGCAATTCCCTCCAGTGAATCAAAAGATGACATTCGTCTTCACTGCCTGGTTGGAATGCTAAAGTGAAAGCAGGGTAAGCAGGGCTGAAATGTCAAGGTAAAATAATGCTAATAATTATTCTGAATGTTACATTCCCCTTGACCTTGGAATTTAAGAGGCTGAGATGAAGGCCTTTTGTCGAAAGTCAGGGAGTCATCTAGAGACTTCATTGACATTTATGATTAATACAATCTGGCAACATTAGAGGAGCAGATACAAAATATGTTATTAGTTTCCAGCACAAGGGTAATTTCATCTTACATTGTTGTGGGATCTACAGATAAAGATTACAAAACAACACATAATCTGTAATATTACTGCTAATGTTTTTAGGTAAGAACATGAACATGCTTAATGCAATAACCATAATATCTCTAAAATAAAATTCATACCACTGCCACGAAAGAGAAGAAAATGTTATCCATTTCATACAAGTAATGATTTCTCGTAGGACACAGAAAATAGGGCACAAAGCCCCCAATCCAATTGCTTCACTATTATGTCTTGTTATCACAGAAGATTTTCCACTTCATTTGCAACTTAACACTAGAATGATAACTCTGTGGGGTGAAGATTTTATATATTAGTGTCCTGAAGCGACTCTTACAGCCTTTATTTGCACCTCACGTGACAGAAAATGCCTCTCCCACTGATGGCAAATGCCAGGCAGGGAAAGCCTGAAGTCTTTCATGGTCAATGTCAGAAGAGACTCAGTACACTCGGCTTCCATAAAAAACAGTGGAAGGGGACAGCGCTCCCTTGTACTCCTTGTTTGATCTGATCATACTCCAGGCAAATGAAATTCTCTAAATTGTGGAGAAAAGGAAGAATGAAGGCAAGTATTTAACATCCTTGCTGGCATCTGCAGAGTTAACCCTTGGCACAAGTTCAGTTTCCTAAGGTTTCAAGAAGGAGATAATTTACTGACACCCCAGGCTTGACAAGTTACTCTCTTTTTAAAATCTCTCATGAAATTTGGCCATTTGAAGTTTATACACGTAGGTACATTTGAAGATATAGCCCTATTGAAGATGCTGGCAAAAAAAGTTCTCAGACGAACATGCCCTAAAAATGACACACAACAGTGAAAGCATGTCTCATTCTCTGTCCTGATTCAATGGTAGACCTTAACTGTTAGGCTTGGAAATAAAATAAAAGAGGGAAAGTAAGGCAACACAAGTATTCATAGTGAAAATGTAATTTTCTTAAGTTAGTTTGGCGCCAAAATAATTTGAAGTAGTGGAGTTACTTCACTTTGGAGCCTGCCTACCGGGCATGTAAAAACCAACACATTTTCTCCAGCTATGTTTTTAATTGTGGTCCTTACAAATCTTAAATAGGTATTTGCATAATGAACTCCTGCAGTTTATAAAGCCCATTATAGACTATTGAATAAATGGCAGAACTTTTAAAGATGGTCCAAATAATGATTCCAGTCCCTAGATGGAGTGTTTATAGATTTTAGGTTATTAAAAGCTCCGTGTGAGTATTCTAAGCCACATCTGAAAAATCCCATTAATAAATTTTATTAAAAGGAGTTTGTAATTATTCCAGCATATTGAGGACTTTTCCATCTGATGTATCCTCTCTCTGTTAGACGTCTTTATGAACTTCTTTTGCTAAATGCTTTTCTCTCTCAAAATTTATATTCAACTCGTGAATTTTCTATTAAATGCAAACAAGATGAGACCGCAGAAATGGTAAGCGTGCTTCAATTTGTGAAAACTGAATTCATATTTTGACTTATGAATTCAGTAAATATTGTACAAGCGTTCCAAAAAGAATAGCAATACATTGCCTAAATAAAGCAGGCCAGATTTTTTAAAATGAGGGAAAACATAGAGCTACATGACTGTTCAATTTTACTATTCAGTTACTCATATGTACATGAAGGAGCTATCTGCATATGCCAATATAGCGGTAGACACTAAACCAGCCATCTGTATATTCTGTATCCTATTTACATAAGAAATATAGTAATTACCTATTTACTCTCTAGGGATATTTGCACAGTTTTCCACATTCTTTTCTAAAATAAACCCGTATAAATTCAGCACGTAACCGGATGAGTGTTTTAATATATACCGGCCAGAGTTTATAATTTAAAATTTGCATTGAAATATCAATGCTATCATGATTTCTCCAATGGAGGACTGATCTCTCTGAGGACAGGTACTTCTCCAGTCATGGAGCCACTCAAGAATTAGGCACAAGTGGTAGTGCTACCATGTGCTCCCCTTTCCAGCACTGGCAGCCTGAGGGTTTGGAGTACAGAAGAGGCCAACTGCACCTTCACACTTCAGGAAACTGAGTGAGATCACAGGAGGATGAAAGGATGAGATTAACTGGAGCTGCCCAGAATGTGCTGCAAAAGTCATTAAGGAAAGAAAAGAAGTTGGCTGGCAAAACACATGAACTCCTGAGTGAAACGGTCCACCTGGCCCAGTCTGTTGGACATGAAAGATTCCTGGAAGCTACTGCCAGACTGTTTCCTAGCCTCTCTCAGTTGGAAAACGGCCAAAGCAACGCTTTACAAGAGATGGCTCTGCCCATAAGATACTAAAAGCCACAGAACTGCACCTTTTTTTCCCTGTGACAGTTCCTACAGCAGCAGGGACCACCTCTGGGAAGGAAGCTTTGATCTCTTCTCCAGCCAGGTAGCATTCTGAACACACTTGTGTGCCATGAGCAGCCAGCTCGGAAACCACAGCCTGGAAACACTTGGAGTTTCAACCAAGACTAAAAGGCAGACACTTGAGTCAATAACCAGTGCACTAACTCAGTCGTTGCCCAGACTAGAAATGCTCTGGGGAGGTGAGGGGGAAGCTGGGTGAGGAAGGAAGTGCAGGTTTAGTGACAAGTGCTCAGCCAAGGTTCCTGAGCCTGCCTTCCTCAATTACTGCCGGGGGCAGTGACTAACGATCCCCTTCATCTCGAATTCAAATGTTTTGCAATACTCACCATGCATCCTACATGTAAATAGTTGCAATACCCAGAGAACAGTATCATGGCTACAGACTTTTACCAAGCATCTGCAAGTATGTTTTGACACAAAATGAACGTGGGCTTAATCTGTGGTTTCGTACAAAAAAAAATGTTAGTGAAGGGATGTGACTGTGACAGTTTGAAGGGATGGGAGAGGCAGATGGGGGCATGAGGTTAAGTTCCTATTATCTGTGTGGGGCAAACACGTTGGCTGGGATCCAATTCTGAGAGGGTGAGGTTATGTGATAGAAGAGGGTGAGGGACACCTCCTCATGAACATGCAATAAGGGCAGAAGTCCCCGGGCCAGGATCTGTGGCTGCTGCCACCTATGAATGCTACGGGTACCTTTGGCCACTAATTGCAGTAATTGAAGAAATAAAGATTGACGACTACAGGCTTGAATTTACAAAGGTAGATGCTTCAACAAGTCCCTAAGCAATCTCTTCAGGGGGCTCAAAACAGAGGCAGGAGGAAGGGGAACAAAAAGCATTGATAGAGCACTTCAGAGCACAGCAAAAGCTGGGCATTGCCTCCTCCACAGATGACAACGACTTCCCCACAGCATGTGAAGAAATAGCTCATGGATTTAGGTGAGTTCCATTGGTTGGGGGACAATCTACATAAAATGAGAACTGTAACAACATTTGGTATAGTCATTCTATTGAGAAATTTTTAAGCACCAACTTTACTACTGAAGGTGTCATTCAGAAATTTCTTTCATGGATGAATCTTAGTGAGTTTCCAAATAGCACACTGAGCCACACTGTTGTAAGAAACTAATGTACTTGTATCTTGGAGGCTAAAACCACCTCGTATCCTCAGCAAAAGAATGCTAAGCACGTCAGTGAGACACCCAGGAAGTGGAGCTTGAATTTTCCGCTCGCAATCCTGTTCTCTAACAGAAGCAGGACATTTCTACAGCCAGGAACGCAACCTTTGGGATCCATGGTTAAACATCTGCAAATTCGATACTGACACCAGTCTGAAGATTAATTAGGAGACACTAGTGTTGAAAAGTACCTGCAGTGGCAGTCAGCCACATCTTGCTTTAACACCTCTGGCTAAAACAGAAAATAGCATTTATACACAAAAAGCCAGGATTACAGAAATGGAAGTTTCTTCACTGCAATCAGTGCCAGAGCATGCAGAAAAGTAAAACCCCAAAATATAATTTAGTAAGAAAAATCAATGCCAATAAAGGTATTAAACTCTAAGGAAATGTAGGCTGGGGTTTCTGAAAGCTGCTGCATGCTTCTACGAGTTCCCTAAACCATATCTATCCTGGAGGCAAAAACCTGAAACCATTGAAAATATATGAAAAGGAAAACAATGCCTGGAGGGCTTCCCAAACACCCATGCCCTCCATGGTGTCCTCATTGCATCTCCTCAACTGACAAAACCTGAACCTTCACCAGTTCTTCTGGGAACTTCCAAGTTCTTCTCTGCTTAGGCTCTGGCATGGGTTACAACACCCTAGATGTCAAGAGGGCTTACCCACGTGGGTCTGACAGGGTTCAGTACTTCTGTGTCTTCCCTCTGTTCTTCCACCAAAGAGCAAGCACCACAGTGTTGTCTGTCTGAATTGTAAGAACAGAAGAAAACTTCAAAGAAAGAGAGTTTTAGAGCTATAAATGGTGTCTCTACACAACTCTTCTACCTATTCCCTATGAAAAGAATTCAGGACGTTCAGGCTCCTCAGACTTTAGAGTAAGGTTTTTACATAAGGAAATAGCTTCTTAGCAACTCCGTTGCCCTGATCTGAAAGACATTTTAAATTCTTTATAGTCCTTCTGCTTTCCAGTAAAAACAAAACAATGTTTAACTTCATTGCAGCCTGACAGTTAATAGCTCCTGTATTGTCTCTTAATCACACTGAAATGTCTGTTGAAGGATGTATCATTGTTTTAACTTCCTGCTAGCTTTTTTCTTACACAGCCTGCCATTAAACGAAATTAACTGTATTCATATTGTAACCATAATTTACAACTTTTTAAAGAGACACGACACAGATATTTAAAATCATAAGTGGCCCACAAAGAAGGTGAATGGAAGAAGAGTTATTCTATGTCTTTCAAAAAAAGAACTAGGGGAGCATCAATGGAAAAGGTGGATTAAAGTTTCCAAGCCAGAAGAAGGGGATGCTTCTTCACACCGTGTGTCAAGACGTTGCTGCACTCTCCTTGCTGCAGAATGTTAAAATTTTCCTGGCGCAGAAAAAATCACGAAAATTAATGGAATAGAATTTACACAAAGACCTGCTTTGGCTCAGAAAATCCTTGAACCCCAGGCCACTGTAGGCTGGGAAAATATTGTTGTGAAATATTGCTGTGTATGTGCCTTGCTTGTACACTTTTCTTCCAGCACTCACTGGTGCCCACCCCTCCTGTCATCCAGTCCTGTTCCCTGGGGCACTGCATCGCTGGGTCAAGGCATAGAGCAAGCTCCAAGTCCACCTCCTGCTTCCCACATCCATTTAACATCATGTCATAGAATCATAGAATTGTCTAGGTTGGAAGGGATCTTTAAGATCATCTAGTCCAACCATCAACCTAACCCTGATAAAAAACCATCACTAAACCATGTCACTCAGCACTATGTCTACACGTCTTTTAAATACCTCCAGAGATGGATAATTGATTTGAGCTAAAAGGCTGAGGAGGGATGTGGAGGCAAGACAGCAAGTTATTGTAAGCCATCACGGCAGTTTCTACAGTCTCATCATGGTGCTATTCCATGCCCTGTCTCTGTCTCCGTGAAGAAAAGCAAGGACTTCACAACACAAACAAGCCACCACTCTATACTAATGTCATTACCAGTGCGAGATATGAATGACTGGAAGAATTATGCGTCATTGTTTTTCCCCCACATTTTAAAGTGTGTAAGATTGCATTTTATCTTTTGATAATTCCTTTCTTGATTTGCCAAATTTTGTTTCCATCCTAACTACTAATCTATTTTACTTCTTTTCTTTATTTTTCCTCAGTTCTACAACATTGCAACACATCCTCCCATTCCCTCAATGAACCTCTCGATTGTTATAAACCCAGCTTTCCCAGAGCTCCTTCAATCTTAGACCCTCCTCAGATCAAAAGAGGACTATATTGGGCCCTTTGACATCTGCATGAGATTTGTACTGTATCAATCTGATTTCATAACTAAGACGTTTTAATCAGAGAAAAATAAATGCCTCACCCCAAGTCTGATATTTGTGGAGGAAACGAAAAGCAGGCCTTAAACTGCTGGTCCTATGCTCTATCTATAAAATATTGCTGCATCCTTCAAGCTGGAACCCAAAGAAAATTCCTTCTGTTATTTTTAGTCTGAAGGCAGTTTCCTTCATCCCCTTTCCTTACTGAATAATGCTAAATCCAGCCATTCTAGGTTCCTGAACAAAGTGAAGAGGCTCAACCAACACATCCTTCTGGAAAATATTATTTTAAAAACCCTATACTTTTGAGTAACTGTTCAGTGAAATATTATACATATCCTAACACCATGGGTCAAAGCAATAAAACGCAGGAACTCTTTCATTCATACACTCACAAATGCTCCTATATTCAAGGCTGAAACAAAGGGTCAGCAAAGATAGGACGCAGATGACATCTGGGGCATCTTTACCACACACCAGTGATGTTGTGAGCTACAGGCAGCTGAACCTGTGACCTCCATACACAGCAATCCACCTTGTGGAAATGACATCATTTAGCTCCATGCCCTGTGAAACCTGTGATGCCAAAAATGTACCAATAATATTAGTTCACTTCATCTTTTTGGTATCAGACAGTACACACAGCATCAACTTTGTACCAGATTTATCTGTAAATACCCCCTTGACATTCCTTTTTTGAGATTCTTCTCTACCAGACTGAGTCGGAACAATCTGCAGATGGTGATTACCTTTAGATAAATCCTGGTAGGTACCAGATATCTCCAGCCACCGTGCCATTTTCATTAAATGAGAGAAGACAAACATCCAATTTAAAAGAAAACTAATAACTTTTGAGAAAAAGGGAAGGGCTTGATGAGATGATACCATATTATAAGCTTTTGTTGTGGGCAAACAGAATCCTATAGTTCAAAGTAATTATCTCATCAAGTTCCACCTCATTAGGATTAAAACTAGACATCATAATGAACAGTGGACTAATAATTCACCAATGAGAACTTGGTTTTAGTCCAGCTTGCTATCTTTTTTGTAATATGTTTGTTGATTTCAGCTCATCACCTCCACCTTCACTGGACAAGATGACACACCTCTTCATTTTCTATTCATCATAAGCCTATGGGTGAATTAGTAAATTAGATTAAAATTTCCTTTCCCAGTGCCAGAGGGGCACTGGGAAATTTGCATAAACTCCCTTCCCAGGACATGGCGCGTGGAGAAAAGGGAGAAGCAGGAATTGTCAGAGCAAGTTCAGGTTTGCCCCCTGGACCTTCTGCATTTTTGTGGAGGAGGGCAGAATGTATCAACACACCCTCTCTTCCACTCCAAAAAGATAGCGCTATGACGATAAGTGGGAGATCATTTCATAAATTAAAGGTGGCTACCAAATATTTTGGGACATTAAGCACTCTCTGCAGCAGGACAACTCTGTTGTAGACGGGAAATGACAGAGTAGAGATTATGGAGACATTAGTCATGCTATCGCTCAGAGGATTAAATTTTCTTATCCTTCTCCCCACTGTGATTTTTATTTTTACCCCTGCACCTGCCCTCTAGATATTAGATAACCTGAACATGAAAGAGAAGAACCTTTTTGACATTAAAGCTGAAATCCTCCTGTTTTGTCATGCATTCAAATGGGAATCAGACCAACTGAATCCTGACCTACTTATCAGGCTGAAACTCCTGCTGGGAAGTATCAATAAAAAGGCCCACTGGGAGGTTATTCAGACTGGTCATGGTTATTATGGGAACTGTCAAAGAGAGGGTAGCTATCCTTACAAAAATTCATTTTTATATAGTCTTACTTCTTCAGTGTTTACCTATCCAAAGTATGGAAACTTTTCATTGCAGTTTTCCTATAAAATAAGCTTCCAGGCCAACTTCCAGTGACAATAAATAAGCCTGCTTCATGAATCAGACTAAAGCACTTAATGGACTACTTAGCAGAAATTGTTTCTCTGAGGGTGGCCAAGGGTCTTCACACTGGCAGTAAACACAAAATGGTTGAAGATCTGCACAGTATCCTATCATTTTACCATACTCTTTAGAGTAGGTAAAGTGGTTACAGGCTTTTTAAAAGAAGATTTTTAGCCCGCATAAGGTAAAGTAAAATAATCTCAATGGAGCTTTCACTAAAACCTTTTTGAAGCAAAAGATAAAACCCTCGCAGCTCCAACCCAGCAGAGATGCAACGGGTAGCAGAGCAGGCGGCTCCACACTGGCTCCTCAGCACGCAGGCTTCTGCCCAGCCTTTTCCCACAGTAGGCACCGGGAAGGAGTTTTCAATCTCCCTGCAAAGGGCTGAGCACCTGGCCTGCTTCTGCCTTTTTAAAATGAGCCCCAACTGAGAAGTCTCTGTCCTACATTACATTTTTGGCAATTTCTTCAGGGTGAGGCAAGTTGTTCCTCCCTGCAGGCCTCTAATCCCTCCCTGTGCTGACTTAATATGAAGTATAAACACTTCACCAGAGAGGCCCATGATGAGTTGCATGTGAAGGTCATGCTACCTTCTGCCATCTTTTCCCTCTCCTCAATTTTCCTATGAGTCTATGTATCCTTTTAAATCTGAGGTCATCTCTAAGGTGGTGCCAACTATTATTACAAAAGCAAACTGTTTTAAATGTATGTCTGCACTCACACCTATGTGTTTTTATTTTTACATATATATATATATGCATATTCTGAAAACAAAACATAAATTAAAACTACAGTCTTCATTTTAACAAAGAGCCAGATTCAGGCAGTTGAACACACTGAAGGATCAAAAGAAAAAAAAGAAAGGAATAAATCTCTCCCCACTTTTGAAACCTAGCCCAAGGGCAGCAATCACTGAGTTAAACTCTCTGGTCTGTGTTATGTAGAAGGTCAAACTACATGGCTGTAATGGTCCCTCCTGGCCTTAAATACCTATGAAAAAATATGGCACAGCTTTGCCTTTGCAGCAGATAGTAGGACATTTGCTTTACCCCTTGTGTTGGGAACCTGTGCCTGAAATCTGCCAGAGAACAGATATTTTCATTAGTAATTTCAGATTAAAAATATTAAGCACAGCAGGCAAGTAATTCACAGAATCGTTCAGTGTTGTTTTTAAAGCCCTTGCCTGTGATCTCATCGTTGCTACTAAAGCTGATGCTGTTTCCATGGCATTTCTGATTAACCAGTGACCCAGCTTTTACACCGTTTAATTTTTTTATTAATATAAATTGAAATATATTTGTGATTTAAACCCTTTTCACCCATTTATGCTAACGAAAGCTTATTTAGAAGATGTATCCTTCAGTTTATTAGCTGAGGGCACTGTACCTGCCTCTAAGGCACCAACACAGCTTCCACAGCAGGAAGCCCATTCTTCATTCTTTGTACAACACAGGTAATGTCCTACACATCCCAACTACTCTGTCTCTCATGATACACGTCGCATGTCGGCAAAACAGGCTTAACTGAGAATGTCCCAATAGCATCTAATGATATTTGTTTCACCTTATAATTAAAATGCTTATTTTATGTTCTGCCCACAGTGCTGTGGAATCTCGAAAGAAGGAAATTTTTGATGGAAAATCCAAATCCAGCGTATTTCCTTCCAACAGGGCTCTGGTGGCATGAAACAACTGCTGGCTTGTGATTTGCCAACACAATTTCTTGATTTTGAGTGATTTTAAATACCCGCTACATAAAGATTTATCAGTATTTTATCAAAGATTTATAATTTTGCACCTAATTTTAAACATCCTCCTCCCCTGTGCTCTGCCCTAGAGGCATGAGCATACCACATAAAGGTAGAACTAGTCAAATAGCAAGAGAAAACACCACAAAGACCATACATAAACCACAAATATAAAAGATTTTTGTGCTCGGGGAAAAGCCGGAGAAGTAGAAGTGGTAAGACCTGCACAGGGGCCAATAGTTAGTTTAAACCATTTCTGCCTTTCCTTTGGATTTTCAGAAGTGGGAAACAATATCCAAAACAAGCAGGCATGGGCTGTGTTATCTGAGCAACATTATTTAAGTGCTATCACTCTTTCAAGCAATATGTTGCAGCACAAGGTAATGGAAGACATTCCAGTAGTATGGAATCATCTTGAAAGAGATACTCTATTTTTTGCCTGGAACTTGGAAGGTAACATACAAATGGCTATTAACTTATTCACTCTCAGGTCAAAATTCTTTCAGGGAGAGGATACACCACTTTAAGCATCGAATAATGACATCTTTGCACGAGCTTTGCTTTTTTGGTTATATGTATCTCCTCACTGTTCTTTGTGAAATAAAGTTGATGGTCATGGCAGATCTTGAAGTGATTTAACACTTCATCAAGCAGCATTACCAACTCCTGGCATTCAAATATCATGAGTCAGTCTCTCTAAAATCATAAGATTTCATTAAATGTAAAAGGTAATTACGTTGTGGGTTTGTTTTTTTTTTTTTTTT
>KZ507017.1:78051-95085 GCA_002844005.1 Limosa lapponica baueri | reverse complement strand
GAAAGGTGGGAGGTATAGGGCAGGCAGAAAAGTGGATGTCAGGAGGCTGGGTGTAGGGGTGCAGGTACAGGATGGGGTGAACAGGGCTGCTGGAGCATTGTGAAGGCTCAGAGTGGGGCCTGGGCTTTGGTAGCACTTGTACATGGGGTCTGAGGTGCCCTGGAAACCTCTGTGTGTGTGGCATGATCTGATAAACCCAGAGATCTCTGTGGAAAACATCTGAAATGCCACGAGGCTGTAGTATGAAGCATTCCTGTTTGCAAATACACCCCAAAATATCACTGAAATACAGCGAGAGGTGTGCATATGAGATGCCCCTTGCTACAGAAACAGCTCTGACTGCTCATTGCCCCAGAGCATGGCGGGCAATTGAGGACAACCTGTGTCACTTGGGAGCACATGGGGGTGATGTCTCCATCCCCTGCATGTCAGATCCTGTCATCGCTTTGCAGCGGAGCAGGTGGATCAGACCCTCTCGCCCAGGTACTCCAGGAAAGGTGCTGAAGAGCTGCCGGGAGCAGGATGGTCACGGGCATCCCCTTCCCACTGCATTGGAGAAAGTTGTTTCTCTGGTGGAGTCCCATAGTTTGTTTTGTGGGTTAGGATTTGAAGGCCAAAGCTGGCATGAGCACTGGCTGAACATTGTTTTAACTTCTCTGAATTGGCTGTAGTACGATGTGGAGTTGTCCCCTTGAGAGACCAAGAGCTGGTCTTTAGGATGTGGTGGTGCATTTTTGAGGCTGTCGTTGTGGAAATTGGACCCCTAGCGTTATACTCGTCTTCCTGCACTCAGTAAAGGATTCTGTGTGCTGTTGGTCTCCATCAGCCCAGATTTTGGTGCTTTTTATCTTCTTTCTACTGGTACTCAGGAGTTGCCAAAATTGTTCCCATCTTCCCCCTTCTTCATCTCGAAGACCATGCCGAAGATGGGACATGGTTTGGATTCTCACACCAGGGAGGGAAGGTTATTTGCTTGGAAGATAATCTGTCTGGGCAGAGGTGGGCTCTCGGCACACTGCAGCTGTACTCCTTTGGATGTGTAGAGGTTTGGATGCAGAGGTAGCAGTTGGGACAGAGGTTAAGAATGACCCATGCTCTGCTCTTGGCCTTCAGCACATCCCATAAGCTGCCCAGCCCTCACCACGGGGCTTGGGATTGAAAGCTCTTGGTGCTTTACTGGTCAGAAAGGGTGAGTAGATCCAGATTTGGGCTGTCTGCCACTGCTGTTGTAGTGTTGAGTGTGCTTGTAGAATGTTTTCTGCAGCTGACTCAAATGATTTGGGATGGAGATTTTGGGTGTTCCAGGAGTGATCTTAGCAGCAGGACTGTGCCTTTCATGGACATTGAGGTATCATGAGATACTGCAATGAATCAGAGAAAACCTGTGTTTGGAAGGGACCCCTGGAAGTCTTTGGCCCAAAGCAGAGCTAACTTCAAAGGTAGTTCAGGTCGCTTGTGGCCATGGCTGGTTGAATATGCCCAAGAAGGAGATTTATGCACCCCGATCCCAGGACTGACCATGCTGGTAATGAAGAATTGTTTTTTTCCGGGTGCATAGTCAGAATTTCTGTTGCTGCAGCTTGGTCCCATCACTTCTTGTCCTTTCACGGTGCACTCGAAGAAGTTTGGCTTCATCCTCTCTCTGACTCCCTGATGATATTGATCAGGCAGGAGGAAAACACGCGATGTCTGACTTCCCATCTCCTCCGGTGCAGCACTGCCAGTTTGACGCACAGTCCTGGAGGACTGCTGCGGAGATGTGGGAGTCCTCCAGGGCGAGCCACAGTGAATTGGAAATCCCGCTTGGTCTTCTTCTGGTGGTACCTGTGGGAGCAGCGCTGCTTTTGGCATTTATGGTTGTGTTCACGAGGCCTTGCTCTGATGCAAATCTTCACTGGCTGCGAGGCAGAGCTTGTGATACAGTTCACATCTGGCATCGCACATGTTTTGCTGTGATCAGTAGACTGTAACTGTTGAAATTGGGGAGTGAGTGAGGCTTTCGACCTTTGGGGAAGTTTTTACAGTTGAGAGACTCTACCTGTAAATAGCTGTGACTCCCACTTTGCTAACGGATGTCATCTTAGGAGGGAACAAGAACCGTGGCTTTAATGAGCATCTGAAGATACTTAGGGTCTGCAAGGACCCCTTGCCCTACGGGGGTTGCTGCAAAGAAGACAGTGAGCCGGTGGCACTCTCTGCAGTCTCTGTAGATGTCACCTGTATGACACAGCCCTCTGTGATTTTGAGCAAAAACATCTCTGTCAGAAAGGTGCTGGGGTTTGGTGTAACAGTGTTGCATGGCGAGGAGACTGTCACTGGTTCAAGCATGTTGTTTCCATAGCGTCTTTCTTCCCACTGACAACTTTGTAAGAATCTTCTGCTAAATTAATGAAGACTCTTTGCTCCCAGAAGTTTCCTCCCTGTTTTAGTCATTTTAACTTTGGTGTGCAAGACCCTTGGGCTCTTTCCTTCTTGACTGAGCCACTTATATCAGGTTCCTTAAATAGTTTGCTTACAGGGATGTTTCTCAGGACGGAATCCTTCTTATTGATATTCCCTGGCCTTCCTCCCAGGCTTTCAGCAGCCTTTATATGGGAGTGAAGGAAGCAGATTTATTATTCCAGTCTCGAGCTCGCTAACTGTGTGTGCAGGGGGACTGCCTTTGCTACGGCATCATAGTGGAAGCTGCTGCTCAGTTGCTGATGTCCAATAATCCTTCGGTCTCTTTGCCATTGTGTCTGTATCCCTGGTTATGTCCTTCTCTAATGGGAATTTTGTATTCACTGGAGACAGGCTCTTGGATTTGGTCCCCCAGGAGAGAGGGAGATGAAAACGAGCCTTTTGACCCTCAGATTTCCCCGCAGCCCTGTTGCTCTGAGCTGGCTTTCCCTTCACTGGCTGTCTTTCACTAACAAGAACACAAATTATCTTCTTTTAAAATGTCCTATGATCTATTCAGCGGTGTTTCCCTCCAGTTAGAAGAGTACATGTCATTTAGGTGCTCCCTTTTGCTGTTCATGGTGGGGATTTACTTCTTAGCAGGTCATCTGCGGTGGGTCTGGCTTCATTGGGCTCTGGCAGAAGAAGGCTGGTTCAGGTCCTCTAGAGGAAGAGGATGATGAATGGGGATGAAGGAAGCCAGAGCACCTCTGTAGCGAGCCAGGGCTCAACAGCTTTGCTGCTGAGGAGTCAGTGTGATCCCAGTGCTGCTCTGCTGCGTTTTTTCTGGCTGCGCCTTGTCCTGGGATGACATATGGGACCTTCGGGGGCCGGTGGCCAGGTTTCCTCTCTGTGCTTTTCACCTAGAAGTAATCTGTTGGTTTTGTTCCTTTCCAGGTCTCTTCACACTCCTGGTAGAAGATTTTGGTGAGTGCAAGAAAGCTCCTGGGAGGTTGGTTTTGTGCTTGACTTTGCCCCTACTCCTTTCTGGTGGGCTTCACACCAGCTTCTGCCCTTTGTTTGCAGGGGTCAAGGGAGTGCAGGTTGAAGAGATTTATGATCTGCAGAGCAAATGCCAAGGGTAAGTCACAGGCATGAAAACACGTCATTCATGGAGGTCAGTGATGTAAATGATGAACCAGGAGTGCTTCATGAGGTTTGGGGCAGCTGGGCAATCTTGTGCCTTGAGGAAGACTTTGTGGGGCAGGTGGGGGACATCTTCAAGGGATTCATCTCCCTTTCTGCATGGAGAGGTGCAGTGCCAACCAGCGTGCCTGCGGTGTGGGATTTCTCCTTGTCTCAGTGCTTTGAAATGGCTTTGAGGCTGTGGCTTTCTTAAAAGCCATTGTCTGAACTCCTCTTGAAAACGAATACGACATATATTTAAGGGGAGAAGTCATTTGGTAGTCAGGCACCATGCTGCATGTCGGTCAGTATCCAGAGGTGAATTTCACTTCCTGTTTCCCTGTCTTGTGTCTCTTAAGACCTTTCAAACCCCAAAGTTTTCAAGCTTGATTGTTGTCTGAGCCTGGAGCATCTGCACAGGAGAGTGTCCTCGGTAATGTGGGGCTGCAGGAACCTGTGGCAGGGATGGTCACTTCCAGAAAGATGGGACTGGTGGTTCTGCTTTTCCTGTCTGTCTTTGCTCTGCCTGTGGTTTGAAACAGAAGGTTTCTGGTGCTGGGCAGAGCAGCCCCAATGGTATTGTCCGTCCAAAATGGTTCAGCTGCTGACTTCTCTCCACAGCCCTGTGTATGGGTTCATCTTCCTGTTCAAGTGGATTGAGGAGCGTAGATCACGCCGGAAGGTTTCTACCCTGGTGGATGAGACGTCGGTGATCGACGATGACATCGTTAATAACATGTTCTTTGCTCACCAGGTAGGCTGGAGGCAAGAAGAAGGTGTGTGTGGGGGTGGATGTCTCAGGGAAGCAACGTACTGAGAGGCTGCACTGCTCTTGCAGAGACGCTCCCTCTTTCCTGGGGGTCTCAGCCCTGAGTTCCAAGGTTGGAGGGAATCCAGTGGGGTCTGTGAGCCTGTCTGTGGGCAGATGCTCATGGGGGCATAGTGGGGCTCACTAAACAAAACTGATCTCCTTCCTTCCTTGGAGAGCTGAGGTCAAGTTGCTGCTCTCAGAATTGGTTCTTGCATCAGTACTTTTCAGTTGATTATGGTCAACGCTGAGGGGTTGTTGAAGGGTTGCCTTGTTCCTGCTGGTTAAGATGGTCCCTGTGTCACCCTCCAGCTGATCCCCAACTCCTGTGCCACCCATGCCCTGCTGAGTGTCCTCCTGAACTGCAACAATGTCGACCTGGGCCCCACACTGAGCCGCATGAAGGATTTCACCAAAGGATTCAGCCCTGAGGTAGGGGCGGGGGTGTGCAGGGCTGTGCATGGGTGGCGCATGTGAATCTGCCCCTCTCTCCCCTCTTGGGATGATGCTGTAACGAGCTGGCTCCTTTCCAGCCCTCTGTGGGGGCAATTAGTATTGCCTCTTTCTCATCTTCCTACCTTGCCTTGCTCAGAGCCTTGGTCCCCTTATGCTGGGCACAGCTCTGAGCCTTCTGTTGTGTGATTCCTTAGTCCGGGTGCATTGTTTAAGTCTGTGATCAGAAGTCCTCTTCTACCTTTAGAAAGGTAGATTATCTTGAAGTCTGTGTTTCTCTCCAACTGTAATTTCTGCAGCAGAAATTGTGTGTTATCTTCATCTTGGGTTTTCCCTGTAACTCAGCAGAGCAGAGGGTGTGCCTGAAAGTTGCTCTCCCAATCCTGCATATGGACAGAGGGAGTGGGGAGCCAGTGGGTGAAGCATTTTGTTTGTTTCCTGTCACTTCTGAATTGTTTCCTCTCCTGCTGTTGGCTGCAGAGTAAAGGCTATGCCATCGGCAACGCCCCAGAGCTGGCCAAGGCCCATAACAGCCATGCCAGGTGAGTGAGGGGCATCTCTCACAGCTCATTTTCGCTGGCGGAGGCAGGCTCTCTGCTGACCTCTTGCCTCTCTTGCCCTCGCAGGCCGGAGCCACGGCACTTGCCAGAAAAGCAGAACGGTATCAGCGCTGTGCGAACCATGGAGGCTTTTCATTTTGTCAGTTATGTCCCCATCAAGGGACGGCTGTTTGAGCTGGACGGGCTCAAGGTCTATCCCATTGACCACGGTAAGAGTCCACCTCTCCCTACTCAATGACACAGTCGAATACACACCCTGGTATGTCCAATGTATGTATTATTTTTCATTGCCACTAAGCACTACCTACTGTTTGTGGGGAATTGCTCCAATGGCTCCCAGATTTGTCGTGACTTTTGATAGCTCATTTTGGAGCCTGTGCACTGGGGACTGTGTCTAGAAGGCAATTATTTCTAAACACATCGTATTGCTTTTTCCAACCTTGCCATTTTCCTCCCTAGTTGCTCAGGGTCATGAGGTCCTTCTGCAGCTCTGAAATAACTCGGTCTCACAAGCAGAATTTGTCTCCTCCTTACCCTCTCCTTATGCCAAATAACAGCTGTGTGTTGAGGCACAGGGTCCCAACGCAGATCCCAACAGGCTGCTGAGGTTACTCCCTTCTCTTACAACTTGACCACTAGTTCTGTCTTTCAGACACTTAATTATTTATCCCCACTAGGACTTTGCTCCTTTCTGTCAGGCCCTTTGGTAAGGTACCCTCTTCACATACTTGGGTTTCTTAAGCATGACACCAGATCCAGTGGCAGGTGGATCCCAGCAAGACCTGGGATTTCCTTGGATTTTGTGAGCCCGGAGCCTGTGAATCGCTTGTGGTCTGTAGGGTTCAAAACTCACCTCTCTGTCCTGCAGATAACTCACATTTTCCATTCAGAAGGTGGAGGCAGAGGCTTTCCACTGTATGGGCTGACAGTGTGGTCCTTCTGCCTCCTGGGCCCCTTGACTTGCTCCACCCCGTGAGATTGCCTTTCATGGGGACAGCAGGATCTGCTCTGTGAGTCTGAAGCTTGAGCCTTGGCCTGCTTTGCTAATTCCAGCTCTGTCTCATTGTCACAGGGCCGTGGGCTGATGATGAGGAATGGACAGACAAAGCCAGGAGAGTAATCATGGAGCGCATTGGCCTGGCCACTGCAGGGTAATGTCATAGGCCATGGTGCATTGGCCCTGGCCCCTTGCCATTTCTCCTTTGATTATTTCTGCTGTGGTCTTTGTGTGACAAAGTGTGGGAGTGTGGGTGGAGAATGTTGCTTGGGAGGGGTGCCTGGATGCCTCCTGGATGCTTGAGCATGAGGGTGACCAAGCACTGGCAGGGGTTGCCCAGGGAAGTTGTGGAGTCTCCATCCTTGGAGATCTCAAAAGCCATCTGGGCACAGTGCTGGGCAACCAGCTCTGGGTGACCCGGCTGGAGCAGGGGCTTGGATCTGATGACCTCCACAGGTCCCTTCCCACCTCAACCAACCTGTGACTCTGTGAAAGATGTTTTGCTCTGTTTCTTCAACCAGTGTGAGGTTTACTTGGTTTTGGGGGAAAAGCCTCCTTTCTGCTGGTGTTAAATGCCAGGGCAGGGGAGGTGCTGCCTGGAAAGAGCCCACAGGAGGTGTGTGGGGTACGGCTGGCAGCCTGCTGACCCCCTTTGTGCTGGGAGATGGGCTTTCCACCACCAGCTTGCAGCTGACGTCTGCTGTCCCCTCCTGCAGGGAGCCGTACCACGACATCCGCTTCAACCTGATGGCGGTGGTGCCTGATCGGAGGATGAAGTACGAGTCCAAACTGCACATCCTGAAGATGAACCGCCAGACCGTGCTGGAGGCCTTGCAGCAGGTAGGACAGCCCAAGCCTGAGGGAGTGTGAGCCTGGGGTGGGAATAGGCTCTGTTTTCAGGGCATCTCCCTGTGCTGTATGGGCCTTGGATTTTGGTGCTTTTTTGCCTTGGGAAATGTTTTCTGGGAAAAGGAGATAACCAGCCTCATTGCTTGGCCTTTTGCTGCTCACCTGGGAGGTCATCCGTGGTATTGTCAGTTGATTGTACATGTGGGCGTTTGGTGCTTGTCTCACCCTCACGAGTTC
The DNA here is from genome assembly GCA_002844005.1 of Limosa lapponica baueri. Classification (NCBI taxonomy): domain Eukaryota; kingdom Metazoa; phylum Chordata; class Aves; order Charadriiformes; family Scolopacidae; genus Limosa; species Limosa lapponica. The sequence continues at coordinate 87,617 of KZ507017.1, read as the reverse complement.
TTCTGCAAATCTGAAATGGGAGGGATGTGGTTTGATCACTCTAGTCCAGCACTCAGTTTCCCTCTGTCATTTGCCTTCAAGCTTATCCGAGTGACTCAGCCTGAGCTGATCCAGACCCAGAAGTCTCAGGAGGCTCAGCCTCCGGAAGAGGCAAAGCCGGCCAGCAGCAAGACTGTGACTCCAGAGAGCGCCCATCCAGGTAGACCCCTGTACCAGTGGTGTTGCCAGCCAGCCAGCCTGGCCTGCTGTAGAGTGAGCACGGGCTGGTGACACCAGCTGGCTCATCTGGAGCTTGAGGCAGCTTTGTGGTCAGCTTTGCTTTCTGTTCTCCAAGCCCATCTCCGTGCACACTGTGCTGGGGTGTGGTAGGTGCCTCTGTGCCTGGGAGGAGGGACGCAGAGCTTGAAAATGGGAGGGCTTAAGCTTGGGGACACTGGTGACAGCTGAAGGTGGAATGGGAAGTGGGTGTGATGGTCTGGTGGAGTGTAAGAGCTCCTCTGCTACCTGGGGTGGGCAAGGGGTGGCAGAGGATATTGAGTAAAATGTGATGGTGCTGGTCATGATGGGCTGTGCTGTGCTTGTATGGCAGATGGCACCGATGAGCCTGCCAGCCAGGGCCACCCTGTGGCCACGCAGAGCCCACCCAACAAATCCAAACCAGTGGCAAAGACGTCAGCAAGCAGCATCAACGGGGCACCTCCAGCAAACCCCAACCCCATCGTGCAGAGGTTGCCAGCCTTCCTGGACAATCACAACTACGCCAAGTCCCCAATGCAGGTAGGCTGGAGCTCCAGGCCACCAGCACACCTGGCTTGAACCGAGCTTTTCACTTCCAGTCCCTCACCTCCATGGGGCTCTGTCTGTCAGGCCATCTAAGCCCTTCCCCTGCCCCACAGCCTGCCCGCACTTGTGCTGACCTGGGCTGGAAGGTGGGAGGGTGAAGACTGACCTGGCAAAAGCGGTTAACTTTATGTGTGTCAACTGAGCAAGCTTTGGGAAGAGTCCCTCATCTGCTCTTGAAAGGGACAAGCCCCGGTGCTGGGCTGGACCAAGGACGTGTCCGCTGGGCGCTTCCTCCTTGCCCCTCTGTAGGCCATCAGCAACGGTGTTTTGCAGGAGGAGGAAGACCTTGCGGCAGGAGTGGGTCGCAACCGGGTCCCAGTCCGACAGCACCAGCAGTACTCGGACGATGAGGATGACTACGATGATGATGATGAGGAGGAAGTTCGTAACACCAACTCGGCCATCAGGTGACGGCTTGAAGCGAGGGCTGGGGGAGCTGACATTTGTAGAACCGCCAGCAGTGGCTCCTGGATCTCTTTCCTGAGCACTGTTAGCTGTGTTAGAGCCTGCATCTCTATGTGCAGTTAGGGCTGTTCTCCTCTTCGCCTGCTCTTTTACTGCTCACTCGATGGATTTTGTGAAGCTCTTCAGTAGCTCTTCACGGTCACCCCTGAATGTTGTCTGCCCTGAGTATAACCACGTTGGCAGTGGGCTTTGAGGAACCTCAGTTCCCCAGTGCCGATTGCCAGAGCAGCTCCTGGTGATGGTGTTGGTGTGCTGGGGCTGCTGTGAAGGTCAGAAAGGTGGGGTCACAGCGAGGCTGCTTTTGGGGCTTTGGAAGAAGAGCAGGGGTACACAGCAGCCTGCGCCCCCTGGCTACATAGGGGTACCTGCGGCTGAGCAGTTCGGTGGGGTGGGGTGCTGCCAGAGAAGCTGGTGGCAGTGGGGGTGACCTAGAAATGTCTCAGGCCTTGCTCTATCCCAGCAGACAGCCTGGAGTGCTCAGTGGGGAGCTGGCAGTGCCTCTGATGGGCCCCCACCTCCTTCCACCAGCTACTCACCTTCCCTGCTGTGTTCCTGGGCAGGTACAAAAGGAAAGGGCAGGTAAAGCAAGAGCACGTGGCGGGGGCCGCGGATGGCCAGCTCTCCGTCCTCCAGCCCAACACCATCAACGTCCTGGCTGAGAAGCTGAAGGAATCCCAAAAGGATCTTTCCATTCCCCTGTCCATCAAGACGAGTGGCGGGGGCACCGCTGTGGCCGTGGTTACCCACTCCCAGCCCTCTCCCACCCCCAGCAACGAGAGCACGGACACCGCCTCTGAGATCGGCAGCGCCTTCAACTCCCCGCTGCGCTCTCCCATCCGCTCGGCCAACCCCACCCGCCCCTCCAGCCCCGTCACCTCCCACATCTCCAAGGTGCTCTTTGGCGAGGAGGACGGCCTGCTGCGCGTCGACTGCATGCGGTACAACCGGGCTGTCAGGGACCTGGGGCCCGTCATCAGCACCGGCCTGCTGCACCTCACCGAGGATGGCGTGTTCTGCCCGCTGGCTGTTGCAGGTAGGTGCCTGCCAGCTTCTGGGGGGGGTCCCATCTCCCCTGCGGTGACAGGACAGTGTCCTTTGATTTAAGGAGCAGATACTGGTCCTTTGTGATGGCTCTTAATGCTTCCTTCCCCTGTGCACAGATGGGGGTAAAAGCTCCCCCCCTTCCATCAAACCCGGTGAAGAGGCCCCGGTGGCAATCAAACTGGACGAGAAGGAGGGCAGTGAGGCCAGTGACAGCAAAGAGAAGGTGGGACTTGGCAGGACCAGTGATCACCCTGGGGGGGAAAAGTATTCTCCCAAGGTGAGTTTTGTGCTGCGACAGCCCTGGGAAGGTGGAGCTCCCTGTGCTCACCCAGAGAGGCAGCAGCGCTGGCAGCGACTGAACCGCATGTGCACGCTGTCCCGCTCGCGTGTCGCCGCAGCCGTGCCTTCAGGCACAGGGCAGTGCAGGTTTTGTGCCTTGCGTCATCTCGGGGACATTTGCCATGGCAGTGGGCAGAGCCATGGTCTCCCACAGCTGAGATGCTGGGCATGCTGTGATCTCCTTTGGGCCAGAGGCTGGTGGGACCTGGACCCCTAAATCCTGTCCTCCAGCCAGGGACAGGACCAGGCTTGGGCAGCACAAGCACATCAAGGGCTCCCTGGAGGAGAGCTGGCTAGAAGCTGTTTTTACTCAAAAGGGAAGTCTTCATATTTTGTTACTGAGAAGAACCAGGCCCTGGGGTATTTCTCAGGCAGGCACACAGCCCCCCGCCCCGTCCCACAGAACCAGGAACATGGGGCTGGGCCAGGCTTTGGCAGAACCAGGTCCCTTAGGGCTGGCTGTGGCGCTGGCTGGCTGATTGATCACCTTCTGACTCAGAAATTCCTTACAATGAACTGATGGGGTTTTTTCCCCCCCTTTTCCCAGAGCAGAGAGGAGCACCCACCAGCTCAGCCCACTGGCTCCTGGGCTGCGGCAGGGGTCCGTCTGCTCACGTTTGCTCTGCTTGGTCCTGGCAGGAGCTGCTGGCGCTGCTGAAGTGCGTGGAGGCAGAGATTGCGAACTACGAGGCCTGCCTGAAGGAAGAGGTGGAGAAGAGGAAAAAATTCAAGGTGTGTTTTGTTGGTGGCGTGTTTGTGTTGCCCATTTAGCTCCCTGAGGGCTTCGGGGTGTCTTTATGTCAAAGTGGAGGGAGAGTGGTTCAGCTGAGAAGAGTGACGCGTTTGGGGTCCCTTTCCCGTTACCAAACAGCCCTACGGGGCAGAGCTCGTGCCAGGACAGAATGAGGCCCCTGGGCAGCACTAATGAGCTGGAGGAGGATGGTGGAGCGCTGCAGCTGGGCCACAGCTGAACGTCAGAACTGACAGGAGGAAGTGGGGAGTCTCTACCCCGAGGCCTGGCAGGATTCCTGCCCTGCCCACCCTTGCCTCTTCCCAGCTGCCCTTTCTGCAGGCGTCTCAACTGGGATGGAGACAGTCCCAGTTGTGCACTGGCCTGAGCTGGGCTGGGAGGTGGGTCCCTTCCTGGTGTGGTCTCTTTGGCCTGTGGAACCATGCTGGTTCTTTGCCCCCTGTTAGCCTTGAGCTCTCCTTTCTCCCTGCCACCTGTTTGTGGAGTATGTGTGGATTTGCCATCTCTTTGTAGATCGATGACCAGAGGAGAACCCACAACTACGACGAGTTCATCTGTACCTTCATCTCCATGCTGGCGCAGGAAGGTGAGCCCTAGTCCATTTCTGCCAGACCTAGGGCAGGAGGTAGCTCTCAGTCTGGGCAGCCACGCGTCTCTACTGTGTCCTTCTGATTTTTATATTCCCAGGAGGAGCCCAGTGGTGGGTTTTGGGGGAGGGAGGGAGGGAGGGCTGCACCCTGGCATGGGCAGTACCAGCACTCCAGCGCGGGGCATGTCTGTCTGTCTGTCCCCACAGGGATGCTGGCAAGCCTCGTGGAGCAGAACATCTCTGTGCGCAGGCGGCAGGGGGTCAGCATCGGCCGCCTGCACAAGCAGAGGAAGCCGGACCGTCGGAAACGCTCCCGCCCCTATAAAGCCAAGCGCCAGTAGCCGGGGAGTCGAGACTGTGAGAAGCAGCAGCTGGGCGTTGGGCAGTGGCACTTGAATCTACGTTACCCTTTGCCCAAGGAAGAGGGACCACAGCAACAAACCCTTGGCTGAAGAAGTGGAGCCTGGGGACAAAGAGAAACCAGGTTTTCCTCTGAGCCTGACTTGTGAAAGGTGGAAACATGTTGTCTGGAGGGGAGTCCCTGCAGCTGCAGCACAAGGTACCAGAGTGCCCAGCTGCCCGACGGTGCCACAGCAGCTCCCAGATGCCGTGGGCCTGTGTCTCGGCGCCGTGGCTGAGGACTGAGGCAGGAGGGGAAGAGCCCACTGGCCGGTGGTGGGGCTGGCGTTTGTGGGAATGCTGGTGATGCCCACACGAGGCTGTGCTGGCCACAGCTGGCTGTGGCTTGTGTCCTCCTGCGTCCAGGCCTTCAGCTCTGTGCTTCCCCAGGACATTTGTGTCTGTTTTCTATCCCTCTCCCTCCCTTCCCCAAATTTATTTTTAGTTCTGACCCAGGCTTTGGCCATTGCTGAGCACGGCGGCTCCTTCACAGAGCCCGTTCTCCTGCATCCAGTCCCCAGAGCTGGCCCATGGGTGGCCAGGGAGTCCTGCCTTGCCCTGCCCTCACTGCTCTGGGGGCGCCAGCACCCCCTGCCAGGCTCCCCGGTGGCCCTTGGCAGCTCTGTTTCTGGGTAAGGAAGAGTGGGCTCATCCCTGCAGCTGGGCCTTGTGCCCAGCCCTCCGTGGTGGTGCTGGGGGGCAGCGCGTGGCTTTGCTGCCATGGCTGCTCCCCTGGGGACCAGCTCTGTGACCCTGGCAGTGCCTGTGGGTCACACGGGGTTGCTCCAGACTCAGTCCCCCAGAGAAACCCCTGTGAATTAGGAACAGGCCAAGTTTGTGGGGTGGTCTTGGTGCTGCTGGGCACGGTGCCGGGGTGGACGCTAGCCATGGAGATTCTTGGTGAAGCCTTTCAGCGTGGGGAGAGGTGACAGAGTTTGCTGGAATGCTCAAGGCAGGATGGGGACTGCAGTGGCGGGTGGAAGCAGGGGAGGGAGCCCAAAGCTGCTTCTCCTGCTCAAGCCGTTCGCTGGCTGCCAACCCAGAGCTTGCCTGCTGCCTCCTGCCAGCCCTGCCACGCTCGGGCACATGGGCTTCTCCTGCCTGTCCCCAGCAGCCAGAGGTCAGCAGCTCTCTCCCGAGGTGTCCCGAGGCGTAGCTGGGCCAAGGGGAGCTGCCACAGGAGAGGACTGGATTTTGCAAATGTGCAAATTTGTACAGATCTTGACTATGGAATGAAACCGTTCTTTTGGTATTTGTTGAAGGGAAGAAAATCCTTCTGTCTCTTGCTGTGTCTGATATCAAGTTCTGTAAATAATGGATCTGTCTGAAGGAATAAAGCTATCCTGTAACAGCCAGCCAAGGCAGAGGTGTGCGAGGGAAGGGAGAGGGGCGTGTGTGCAGCTGGGAGCACCGAGTGCCTGCTCCGGGCCATGTTGTCCCCACTGGCAGCTCTTCTGTGGTGCTAAAAACCTGAGGTAATTGTGAGGATTGCAATAACACCAGGTGAACGTGATGCTGGTGGAATTGAGCTCAATTTATTGACACAGCTCGGGGGGCAGGAGGAGGGGTGGAGCAGCCGGCAGGCTCCTGCTGTCTCCTGTGCTGCCTACCTCTGCGCAGGATGGTCTCCTGGCCTGGGTGGGTTTTCTGGCTAGAAGTCCAGGGCGCAGATCAAGGCCGTGCCCCGTTTGATCCAGTGCTTCTGCGGCTTGTCCGTAGGGATCTCCACAGCAATGACGTAGTTGGTGGAGTGGCCCGTGGTTGATAGGGTGCCTGTAAGGGGGGAAGCAAGGCAAGAGGGGGGTACCACAGCCCCGGCTGCTGCTCACTGACCAGGGAGTCCCATAGAGGTGACCCTAGGTGAGATCCCGTCCCATTCCTGTGCTAGGTGACAGGCAGAGCAGGGCTGGGGCAAACAGGCTTGTGTATTTTGGGGTGTGGGCTTGCGGAGAGCCTGGCCAGAGGCACTGCTGCACAGCCAGGGTGCCTGGTGGCTCCGTCTCCACAACCACAGCAGGAGAAGTCTTTTTCTCCTTGGCTGGACTCTGCCACCAGCGCCTCACTCCATAACAGTGTGTGGCAGGAGGAACTCCTGCTGCTTCTGCACTCTCCCTTGCTTCTGGAGATCTGTCTTTAGGCCACCTACCTGCGCGAGTCAGAGTCTTGTAGATTGGGCAGAGGTAGGTGCCGGTGGCTGGGGGCTTGCGGTTGGGGACAGGAAGCAGCCAGATGACGGCCATCTCCGTGTACAGCTCCTTGGGGCGTGACTCCGCTAACTGAAACGCAGCGGGGTCCCAGCGGGCACCTTCCAGGAACAAGCCGTGGATGTAGCAGCCTTCATTGGGCGGGCGGGTGAGATCACTCACTGCCTCCTTCATCACCTGCAGAGCAGAGCGGGCCCCGGGCCCCCATCAAGGCCTGTCCCTGGGGGCTCAGGAGCCCAAGGACCCCCCCAGGCTGTTCTTAGCTATGTCAGTGCTAAGTGTCAGAGGGGAGCCTGTCCCAGCGCTCAGGTGGGCTGGGCTGGGTTTTTTGGCATCATGAGGCTGCAGGGCAGCCTGTGGCAGAGCCTGTGGAGAGGGATGTGAGCAGGTCTGCAGAGGCACAGAGGTCTCTCCTTGCCTTGTGGAGGTGTCTGGCAGGTGGGTGGGTGTATCTAAGCACGGAGGGGATCCGTGGGCAGCTGGTGGCTTTACCTCGTGGGCAGGTCAGGACTAGAACTGCTGCCTTTGTGGCCTCCTAGCAGCAGATTTTTTAAAAATCCAGAAAAATCTAGAGCCTCTGGCTGACTTACTGACCTGGAAGCTAAACGAGATGGTGTCAATGGAGATGACAGACTTCCTGGCGAAGTTCTGCAGTGTCCCGGTGAGGAAGGCCTGGGGGAAGAAGAACCCACTGATCCAGAACACGGAGGGGATCCCGTGGCTGATCCATTTCTGCAGGAATTCAATCCGCTGCACCAAGTCGTTCACCCAGGATGCCAAGGGCTTCAGTGACGGGTAGGCCTGTGGGGCACCCACAGAAGAAGGTGTTGAAGGCATGCAAGGACACCCTAGACTTTGTGCCCCAGTTGCTGACATCTGCCCAGAGCCCAGGGATTCATCCAGCCTGGGACCAGGAACAACTACAAGCTGAACTAGGCAAGCGGCATCTCCATGCCAGGGGAGCAAGAGCCAGCTCCATGTGAGACAGCCCAGGTCAGCTGTGGTGGCTGATGACCCGTCCCCCTTGTTCGGGTGAGCTCCTGCGGGCAGCTGGGCTGGCTGGGGCATGTACCTTGGCATTCCACATCTCGGGGACAGTGTTGTTGTACAGGCTGCTGGCCATCAGCTCCAGCTGAGAGGACATCACTACCAGGCCCTTCAGAGCTTTCAGCAAATCCTTCAGTGTCTGAGCAATCACCTCCAGGAGCTTGTTGTACCTACAGAGAAAGCAGAGGGATCAGAGCGACTCAGGGCAGTGCTTTATCGTCCACCTCTGTCCAGAGAGGGTCTGGATCTCTGCACAATGAGTGAAGCTCCTCCATGTAACCCCCAGCCCCATTCCTCTTTAATGGGGGGGTCTCATAGCTGCCCCCCATCCCCGAATTGCTGACAGTAGCAGGTGGAGGCACTGATCAGTCCCTGCAGGACAGGGATCAGCTGAAGGCTCCAGTTGGGACAAAACAGTTGTTACTGTGGCTGCAAAGAGGTTCCTCAAGAGGCCTACACATCTTGGTTGTGCCCCAAGGGACCAGCCGGTCACTGGCCCAGGACATGACCCCACAGGGGCTTTACCTGATCACCTCCTGCACCAGCACCGTGTTCATGGACTCTTCATAGAGCAGTGGGTATTTGTGGATCACCTCCTGCAAGTTCATAGGCGCAGGCAGCTTTGCCAGGATGGCCTTGGAGGTCTCCTCCACGAGCTGGAAGGAAGACAGCAAGTGGGTGAGCATCCTCCTGGCCATGGCTCTGAGGGGGGAGAGCTAACATCTGGCTGGCAGTGGCATTGCTGGCGCCCGGCAGGCGGGGTGACACTAGTATTGGTGGCACCTGCTGAGAGCTGGTGTTTGTGCTCGCTGGGCACTGGCTGCCAGTGCACCGGCGGGACTGGGGCACCCACCTCTTCCCTGCTGCGTCCTCCCACCGTGAAGGTCTTGGGCTGCAGCTGCGTAATGGCCCCCAGCAGAGCAAAGGTCTCGTTCTGCGCGAAGGTGATGTCGGCGTTGTCGTGCAAACCAAAGAGCTCTGGGCTATCGTTGAGGGGCAGGCTCTTGATGTACTGGAGGTAGCCCTGGAGAGGAATCCATGCGCGTTGTGAGGCCCCAACCACAGGTGCCCCATTGGGCTGCTATGGGCCTGGCCCAAAAGAAATGACTAAGCCAGGGTTTGCTGGATAAGCTAAATCCAGGAGATCACAGATATTCCTTGTCTTGGTGTTGGAGATTCATTCATCTCACTTTCACACAGCTCCTTGTCTCTTGTCCTAGCCAGGAAACCAAACTGACTTAGGGACAGCTTCTGTGTGGCCTGGGCAACGCTGGCTGACACAGGACTCAGGCTTCTGGGGGGGCTGAGGGGGTGGCAGCTCCTCTGAGCCACGTTTGGTGGCTGAGCAGAGGCCATGGTTCGTGGTCTGGCTGGGGAGTTAAATTGCTTTTGTGTGGAAGCAAACATATGCCACAAGAACGGGCAGCTTGTCAGTGAGCTTCCTGCCGTGTCTCCTGCAGAGCTCCTCGGGGTACTTTAGGTGTGTGACATCAAAATGATTCAGAGGACAACAGCTTTCAGCTGGGAGCCCTGGTGATAGCTGCTACCACCTCCTGTGCACAGGGACAAGATTTTCCTCCTGTTGCTTGAAATAGATGCAGCTTCCTGAAAGCAGCTGAAGATCCCCAGGTTCTTATAAACTTCTATTCCCCCAGGGAACTGGAAATGCAGCAGATTTCAGGGAGGAGCAGGTCCCCTTTGCACTGTGATGATCCCCCTGGACCTACGAGCTGCAGTTTGTTACTTGAGTACTTACGTCAAGGTCAGAAGAGGTACTGATCTGCTTGTAGATCCCTGATTCGGAATAAGCAAACTCAGGAATCAGAACCTCAGGCTTGTAGAAATCTTCCAGAATATTCATGATGCAGCGCCTGTCCCAGTCATC
>KZ507017.1:59741-72381 GCA_002844005.1 Limosa lapponica baueri | reverse complement strand
TTTCCTTCAGAAGTGCTAAGCCGATACAGGATCTGGTCTTCTATTTTCTTCAGCTCCTGACGCATCTCAGCATTGCTAACAATTAGCTGGTTTCTAGCTTCTTCTAAGTCAGGCCGCTCCGCAGCCACCACTTGTCCCAGCAGTTGGTCTTCCAAGCCACTGCAACAAAAGCCATGGAAGTCAGGGTGGGGGCAATAATAGGCCCGAAGGCCTAAGGACTGTGGTGAAGGAGGCTGAGCATCACGGGCAGCTAATGGGGTAAGCAGGTACCTGGGTGAGAGGGTGAAGTTGATGAGGGTGAGCTTCGTGGAGACCTCAGGGCTGTAGTGAGGGTTGGGCATGTTGGTGGTGATGTACATCTTGAAACTCTCATGGTAGGGGATCACCGCATCCCCCATCTTCAGCACTGTGCTGCCCTGCTGTTTGTAGGTCTGTATCGGAGAGGGACAAACAGAAGAAGACTGGGACGGTTACCTCTTGTGAGGGAAGGCATCCCGTGGTGCCCTGCTCTCTGTGGTGAGGAGAGAGCCTGAAGATTCTCTGGACAGAGGAGCTCAAAGCTGCCTGAAAGCCTGGACCTGAACACAGCCCCTGCCAGGACAAGACAAAATGCCTACTGGCAGGAGACCGGGCTGTGCGGGAGGCTGCTGACATGTTGGAGCCCCGGCCAAGACAAATGAGTACAGAAAAGGCAGCATCCACGTGAGTGCTGCCTGCCCAGAGAGACCTGCAAACCCACTAAGTCCCACCGCGCCCCAGCCGGATACCCCCTTCCAGCCTGGCCAGGCACCCACTGCCCCCCTTGCCAAGGTGAGGCACAGAACCTGTTTCAGCAGGACAGGCTCCAGGGCCGGATCCAGCTCTTCACCAACATTCTCCAGCAGGAAGGGTTTCCCGAAGGTAATGGCATTTTCCAGACTGCTGAGGAAGTCCCGGTCACTCAGTTTGGACACCTCCAGGCCATTCACCCTCTCCTGAAAGGCAGCAGGGAAGGGCAGGGTCCCTGGGGTGTCCTGCCCACCTTCACGTCCAGCTCTAGTGCATGGTACACATCTCACTGGGCTGATTTAGCTCCCCAGAGCAGCAGAAATAATATCTTTTTTTGCTCAGCTGGTTTTTGGCTATTTTGGCAAGCTTAGCCCATGTCACCAGGCACCAAAGGCTGCCCAGTGAGGCAGCAGGAAGGGAGGGAAGGGGGAGAACCTCCTTCAAGGGGCCATGCCCCTACAGAGCCCCACACCGGTAACTCAGAGCTTGTTTGCTGGCAAAATAAGAGCAGGTGGGTGGGAAAAGCCTTCATGGTATAAAACAGGATCAGCTGCCTGAGCCTCCTGCCTGACCCTTCAAAAGGGCAGTGGGTGGCCTTCTTCTGGGAGAGAAGAGGTGCTGGTTTGTGTCTCCAGTACTCTAGCAGCAGGGACTGTTCTCACTAGCCAGGTAAGGCTACCCTGATCCCTTCTGTCCTAGGGATGCTAAAGGCTGTTATGGGAGATGCTAATGGTGTTCTATGTGTTTTAGGGTGTGGTGAAAGATGTAAGGCCCCCGGAATGCTACTAGGGAACATGAATGGGAATCTAATGCCTCAGTTGCTTATAGTGGCCCTGCTCCTGCCCTGTGCCCATTTCCCCAAGCAGAGAAGTCCACCTGGGATGAAGATGGATGTGGAACTTGTCTAGTGCTGGGGATGCTGGGCTGGGACAGTGGGGGTGGTCTTGCAGCTCTGGAGCCCACAGCCTGAGGCTGCTCTGGGCAACTCCTAACAGGGAGCTGCTTCCCCTATCCTGGCAGACCTAGCTTTCCTCCTCGCAGCTCTTACCAGGTTCTTGATCCACTTGTTTGCTTGTCCTTGGGGATCTATGTAGTGAGTCCAGCGCTGGGAGAACTGTGTTATGACCCCATTCTCCACAGACAGGGTGTCATTGGGTAAGCCAGCAATCTAACAGGGGAAAAAAAAGCTGTTGGGTAGCACAAGACAGCTGACCAGAGAGAAGCCTTTACTGCCCTGGCCCCTGTGTGGTCCCAGTGTGGTGGGTGGGGGATGATAGAGAGCGTATCTCTAACAGCAGCTGAGTCCAGAGCTGCAGCTCTGCATGAAGGAGCTGAGCCATGATACAGAGCTCTGCTGGCAGGGTTAGGCTTGGGCAGGCTACGGCCAGGGCTTTGCTGTAAGCCTGGGGCTTGCAAAGGGGAGTCTTATGGGTTAAGCCTGATGCCCTCAGAGCTGCTGCTCCTGCCCTGGATGCTGCCAGGTCCTCTCCTGCTCATTGTGCACGGAGTCCTGGCAGCAACTCCAGCTCTACAGCATGGAGGCATTTGGTTGTTATTGAGCTGTGTGGTTTGGGGTCTCTCCTTCGGTACAGGTGAGCTCAGCGAGTGGTGAGCTGAGCGTTTTAGCCTTTGCCTGTGGCACCTTCAGCCTGAAGCATCAGGCTTTTCTGCAACTTGCCTGCCAGGAGCGGATTTCCACAGGGTCTCCAAGGGTGCTGATCAGGTTGGGCTCCTCAGTGTGAGGAATGTTGTTTTCTGACAGCTCCCTCAGCCACTCGTTGCACAGCGCTACACGGTAGTGACCCTGCCACGAGAAGCACCATCATAGCCTTTGGTTTAGTTGCAGCCAGTCTGCATCTCCCAGATGCTGGGAGCATCTAAACCCTCCCATTTATGTTCAAATGGGACCCTGTGCAGCTTCTGGCACAAATGGAGAGAGATCCAGGAGGGATCCTTTCTCCTAGCAGATCTGGCCAGCAACAGCAAGGTGCCAGGAGAGCAGAGCAGGTAACTGAGCCCCTCATGGGGAGCATTTCACACCTACCGTAAAAGGGCCCAGATAGGCCACAAAGCCAGCTGCAACCAGCACGTCCCCAGTGATGTTGTTGATCTTGTAATCCAGGCTCTCTACAGTGTCCTGCCAGCGCACCTTCTCATCAGCCAGGCTGTTTATGAGCTGTGGGATAAGTTGGACATGTGAGAGCTGGTCTAACCTTGTGTCCTGGACCTGCTGCTCTCTGGGTCATGCTGCAGGTGATGGTGGCCAGAGGTTGCAGGGTGACCTCTGCCATATCCTGAATTCTGTCTCCAGCTTTAAGCACTTCATTCTGGGATTACTGGGCTGCTCGCAGCTGTCCTGGAGACTCATTGCTGGCTGAAGAAGCTGTGCACAGGAGGACAGCAGCTTTTCACACCAGTGCCTGGCTAGCTTAGCTTCCCCAGTCCTGTAGCGCTGCTGAGATCAGGTTGTCCCATGTAAGCAGGCAGAACCCAGCTCTGTCCCTTACCGTATCGGCACGGCCCAGTCTCTGCTGACACTGCTCACACTTCATCTCCAGCTCTTCCTTCTTGGCTATGCACGTCTTGTACTTGTCTTGCAGCATGGCGATGCCACCTTCAACCTCTCTTAGGCGTTCCTTAGCTTCCTCAAGGACCTGCTGAGTGGCACGCAGGTCCTCTTCTGCCTCCCGCCAGGCTTTCTGGGGAGATGCACAAGGAAATGGTGAGCACGTGGCCAGGTTATTCCCCAAAAAGCCAGAGACCTTGGAGCAAGAGTTGGTTTTCCATAAAAGCACTAGGTGATACGGAGACGCTTCCCTGTATGACAAAGATTGACCAGCATAACTCCAGGGGGATGTTCTGCAAGGCCAGGAATAAAGGTAGGGGTGAGGAGGACACTTCTGCATAGCTCCAAAAAGCCAAGAGCCTGTGCCAGCTTACACAAGTTCAGGATGTGGCCCAGTGGTGAAGACAAAGAAAGGTTCTTCCACTTGCCCCAGAATAATAATAAAGAAATGGCTAGGCCTGGAAAGGATTAAGACTGAAACATTAGTGAGTTGTGGGAATGCTTCTGTAAGTACAGTTTCTGCTGAGCCAGGAACTCAGCACTAAGAACAACGTATCACTTTGGTCCCAGCATATTCTAGGCTGATTTCTTCCACTTTATTATGCTAACGAGTTTTGGGGCTTTGGCTCTGCTAAGGCTTGGTCTGAACATGACATCCTGACCTGCAGAACATGGTGACCCTCAGCATCTCCTGCAGAAGGGGGCTGCTAGTTCTGTGTTCCCTAACACTGAGAGTAACTGAGTCACGCTGCCTCTTACCCGCTTGGGCTCCACGACCTTGGCCACAAAGTGGTACTTGTGCATGGCACGCACCCACTGGCAGATGGAGGTGCAAGCTTTGGAGACCTTGGCGATGGCAGCTGGCTGAAACTCCTCACTGTCAATGTAGGGCTGGATGGCCTTGATCACAGAGTCTGCAATATTATCCTGCAAGGAATGGTGGGAGAGAAAGGAGATTGGTGATGAAGGTGCTAGAGATCTCACTAAGGAGGGCCTCAGAGGGCTTCCCCCAGTGGCTGCAGCCTGCACCAGGACCTGGAAGGGTGGTTAAGGCATCACACTGGAGCAAGAGGAATCAAGTTGAGGCTTCGGAGGCACGGCTGTGGGATTGGGTAAGTCCCTTCCCATACTGCTTCCATCTAGCTCCTCCACATGGAAAGAGCAGAGGGACAGAAGGGGAAGACCCGTGTGTCTGGGTCCCATTGCCCAAGGCAATGAAGTGCTGCCAGCTGACATGAGGCCAAATACATCCTCATCCTCTGTGCTGCTGAAAGGTATTGCCCACAAAGAGCTCTAAGCTTCATTATTGTGAGAAGGATCCCTGTGAGGCAATACCTGACCCCAGCCTCCCTCTGCCACCACTTACCTTATCGTACTTAAACAGGCTGTCCAGGAACTTCCCTGGGTCCTGAAGAAGGCCCCTGCCTGGCTCCCAGTAGTCATCCACCTTGGAGCCTAGCTTTTCTCCTGGCACCCTTTTGGGCTTGACTCCTTTCATAATGCAGACAGCTTCAATCACCATCTTCACACCGACGGGAGGCCGCTGCATTGCTCGTACCTTCAAAACCCAAATGGAGACAGTGGGTTGGCTTGGCTCTCAGTGAGAGGGGGTGCTCATCCCTCAGCTGGCCCAGGGGAGACTGGGACCAGAGGTGGGACATCTAGAGGATGCAATGCACAGGCAAGAAGGGCAGAGGTATCAGAAGGGAAAGCTAGTTATCAGAAAGGGCATGGAGCAAACTACTGGTAGGCTGAAAAAGCCTGCCCTGATGCTCTCATAGGTGTATCTTACAGGCTGGAGGTATCTTGGCATAGGAGCTAGATCTGTATGGCCCTGGGGAGGAGGCCATATGGAAATGGGGCATGGGCAGACTTTCTCCCTTGTTCTGTGAGCTCTCATTTGTCTTGTACTCCACCAGAGCAGTGCTGCAGCCCATGAGCTGGTCTGTAGCACTTGTGGAGGGACTGCTTGAGTCTCTCCTCAAGCAGGCAGCTAGGAGTGCTACTGTGGCACCCTTGAGATGACTGTGGGATGTGAGGACCCTTAAGGATGACTCCTGCTTTTTCCCTCCTAGTGCTGACCATCCTTGCCATGTCCAGCCGGAGACAATCCCAGGCCTTCCCACTGAACACAGTCGGCAGAGGGGCAGAGTTTGTGGCGACGCTGAGGCTGATCTACCCTTATGCAGACACCCTCTGTGGGAGGGACTTCGACTGGCTCTTTGACTGCCCTCAGACAAAGCAGTTCCTTGAGTGGTTCTGCAGCATGGTGAGTGAGGAGAACGTGCTGACCCCAGCTGAGGTGGAGGCCTACGATGCCCTGCTGGCTGCAGGTAAGCCCATCCTGGAAGGCAATGCCCTCGAGCAGGCATTGCAGACATGCTGCCAGGACCCGCAGCTCCAAAGCTTGACACAGGATGATCAGGGTCCCTCTCTGGAAGCCCTACAGCAGGAACTTCAGGAGCTTCAGGACTATCGTGACCTTCAGCTCTGGCGGTACAGAAAGCTGCAGGCTTTGACAGCCAACCTGCGGCAGGAGCTGAGGTATTTGGAGGAGAAGGAGAAAGTGGTGAAGAAAGACTTGAGGAAGGCTGAGATGGACCTGGAAGTGGACATCTTCCAAACCAGTGCTGTCCTGAGCCAGATCAGCAAGGAGGCAAAGCAGCTGGCAGAGTGGCATGGGGATGTGGGAAAAGGCCGGCCACCGGCACTGCTGTGTGAGATGGATCTCAGCCATTACATGGAGCTGGAACATGAAGCCACTGATGCGTTTGAGAGGTTCATCCAGCAGGTCCTACCAGGGAGCATCCAGGATCCGGGTGCTCAGGGAGCAAGTGCACAGGGAGAGAGCAGCCTGAAGGAAAGGTTGGAGGCTGGGACACAGATGGACTTAGACTGGGAAATACTAGAAGGAAGAAAAGGAGCTCCTTATCAAGTGTGTGCAAAGACACCACATGGGGTGGCATCAGCAAGTCAGGGAATATTGGTCCAAGGCTCAAAGGCAAAGTTGCTGCTAGCTGAGGGGAGGAATGGGAGAGAGGTGTTGAGTATGGGGGATGAGGAGGAGAGAGACATCATCCAGGAAGCCACAGAGAGAATGCAAACAACGATGTCAAAAAGCCTTGGGACTGATGGAGATGAGGTACTGGGGCACCAAGAGAGCTACTGGAAGGAGGTGTGCCACATGGAGAAAACACGTATCTGTGCGCAGAGGGAGGTTATAGTCCTGACAGCGAAAGCGGAAGGCAACTGTGCTGCGCTGCAGTGGGCCCAGAGGACTCTGGAAGCTCTTGAGGAGAACCAGGTAGGGCCAATGCTCTCTTTCCTCCATCATCCCTTGTGGCAGGGTCAGCCTGTGCTGTGGACAGTCCTTCCTGTTGAATGCTGGAGCACAGCTGGCTCCAGGAGAGGGTGGCAGAGCCAGGCAGAACTAGAAGCGTGCCCTGACACCAGTCTGTCTTGTCTCCCACCTGCACAGCATGGAGTTGAGGCGGAGCTCCAGGGTCAGGCTGCCATGCTTCAGGAGAAGCTTCATGCCCTGCGTTGTGACATTATGTATACCTTGACCCACCAGCTGCCACCCCTGCTGAAGGCAGAGGCCAGTCTCTCCTGCCTGCCCATCCTGCAGAGGCAGTTCAGCCTGGAAGCTGCCCATCTGCAGTACATCGCTGGGAGGCAGAAGGAGGCAGCTGTCCGGCTGGTGAACCAGCACAGCCGCCTGGATCTGCTGGAGCTCCATCTGGAACGGGAGAGAAAGGAGCTGGACCAGAAGGCTGCTTGGATGAGGGAGATGGAAACTGCCATGAGGGAAGCCCAGACCAGGCTGCAGGACTACTTCAACCATGCCAGCTCCTCCCAGAAGGATTATCCATGTGTATGGATAAGCCCCAGAGACCTCTGTGCTCTACGGTATGGGCCTCTGTGTGTGTGCATGCATAAGAAACAAACTAGATGTGGAGGAGGTAGCATGGGAAGGGGAGCACCATGCTATAGACCCAAGCTACCAGGAAGTCCAGTAGTGCCCTTCTGCCAGAGCAGAGCCATCCTGACTCTACAGTGGTGAGCAATTCCCTAGGAGGATCTGCTTCTTCCTGGCTGGCTAGGGCTGATACAGCAAAGCATGCCCTTAGAGAAGGGAATGCGTATGGAGAAGAGAGATTTTCCCAAGATATGAAGGTGGAGAGTGTAGCAGGAAGTTTTCACCTTCAGAAGGAGAGCTGGGCTAGAAGGAAGCACAAGCTTCTTGGGGCAAGAGCTTTCTATGGTTGGCTGTCCTGCACTGACAGGGGCTTCTCAGTCCTCCCTGCACTCCCTGGAGTAGCTGGTGCTGGTATCTGCCAGCAAGGAGTCCCTGACTGGCTCTTGAGCCAGCCTGGTCCCCCATGGTGCTTTTCCCATACCTCCAGGACATGAGCTCCAGCTCACCAGAAGTGGCTGTCCTCTCATTGTTGCCCCACAGCTGCTTGCATCCCACAGCACACAATGTCCCCTCAGCCCTGCTTTTCTTCAGTGCTGCTGCACTGCTCACACCTCTGTCTGGTTGCTCCCTCTTGCAGGCTCTGCGACATGCTGGTGGGGCAAGATCAGAAGGAGCAGCTCTTCCACAGCTATGAGGCCCTAGCAGCCCAGTGCTCCTGGTTGGTTCAGGAAAAGAGGGTGCTGGAAGCACAGCTGGCAGCTCCTATGTCCCAGTTGCCTGCCCTGAAGTCCTTCACAGAGGTGCTCTACCAGCGGCTGTACAACAGCTCCAACCAGCTGCAGCTCTCCTCTCCGGTAAGCAAGCACTCCTGCTCCACCAGGCCTTGCTGGGGGGCATAGGGCTGCAAGTCGGAGCCCTTTGTGCCATCTGCCCTGGGTGCTGGGGGGGAGCTCACTGCTTCTCAGCCCACAGAGGGAGAGGAGGTTGGCCTGATCCTTGCCTTGTCCCAAAAGCTATCCAGTCAGACAGTGGCGGGCTGAGGGACAAAGGTGGTTCTTACTGTTAACTATAGAGATTGGGGTGCTTTAGCCAAGGTGGCCCAGTAAGCCACCTCTGTTGCTTGGACTGGATGTGTCTGGAGGCCAGAGCCACATGGGTAGTTTGTTTCTGATAGGCTGAGCCGTTCCATGGGTGGAAGAAAATCCCCCTCTTTGTGCTCATTCACATGTGTTTGGGCTCTGCCCCTCAGGAGATCACCAAGTTGATGCAGCAACTTGACACCATGCAGGACAACCTCCTACAAATGCTGACAGACCTCCTGAGTGACTTGAAGATCAAGCGTAGATCTCTGGAGAGCCCTATCCTGCAGACAGAGCGCAACCTTTATGTGTATTTTTACTGCGACGAGGATCGGCTGAGAGAGATGGTAGAGGAGCTGGAGAAGCAGGTATCAGCTTCCTCCAAGGGACCACTGATGGAGCTGCCCCATGCAAAGGAATAGTTCAAAGGGATGCTCTCTCCCTGCCATAGAAGTGGTGCCCTCTTTTGGTTGGGCTGTGTCATTAATCCTGGACTGGGAGAGAACTCCAGTGGTCCTGGCTCCAGTGACAGGTTACTTGGGTCATGGCCCAGCAGCTGGGGCTTAGAAGCAGCAGGGAGCTTATTCATTAAACGAAGATTTTCCTGAAGTTGGTGGGTGGGTTAGATGATATGTAAGAAATTGGTGTATCTTGTGAGTTGGCACTGGAAGCCTTGTATAGAGAAGAGACTTTTCATGCCAGCTCTACAAGAGGATGGGTGTTGGGGGCAAGTGGACTGACACTGTCTGTGTCTTTCCCCACCTTCTGGGGAAAGGAGTTTTGCATGTTTTTTGGGGAATAAAAAGGTCTGTTATTTACAATTGCAGAGCAATAAGCCTGTTCCCCCCCCCTCCACAGCTGTCACACTCTGTGCAGTGAAACCTTGTACTTGCTGAGTTTGCTCTCTTGTCTGTGCGCTGTGACGCTTGCCAGGTTCAGAATCACCCGCCTTTCTCTGACTGTCCTATTTCAAGCCAGTATTCCTTGAAGTCAGCCCACCAGCTGCTTCCTCTTCCTCTTCTCTGCCTGTGGTGGATGCCCTTTCAAAAGAGCCTGCTGGTTCAGGCAGCGTGCTGCTAGATATGTCCCTGTGCTAGGCAGTCAATACCGGGGGTTGCCTGCTACCTACTCCCAAGGACAGGTGCCATGCAGTGAGCCTTCCACAACACCCTCTCTGGCACAAGTTGGAAACAACATGTAGGAACAACCCAGGGGTTCCCCTCTTCCCTTCAAAACTCTTTGCTTCTGAAGGAATGAAGCTGAGAAGCTGCCCAGACTGTGAGCCCAGGGGGAAGGCTGGGGATGCTGGAAAAGGCTGGGGATGCTGGAAAAGGCTGGGGATGCTGGAAAAGGCTGGGGATGCTGGAAGCCTACAGAAAGGGAGTTGCTACAAAGTGAGAGGACCAGACCCAGCTTTGCTGCCCTTCCCCTCAACCCAGTTACCTCTGTAACATCATTCTTGTTAAGGTTCCTCAGGCTGGCAAGAGCGGCGTCCAGGGCTGGGAGGGCTTCAGCCAAGTCCTTCTGAGCATCATCTGCAATGGCTTGGGCTGTCTGAGCTTTCGCATTGGCCTTCATCTCCTCAGCCTGCACAGCACTTCTTGTCTCTTCAGCCACAGCTGTGTCCACCTGCACAACCAGAGACAGCCTCAGAAGCATGCTGGAGCCAGAGCACCCCTTTGGGATGGCTCAGCACCTACTAGGTAAGGATCACAGCTGTCCTGGCAGGTCATGTGTCTTCTTCCAGCAGAGACATGCTGGGGCCTAACTGCTGGAGGGGATCCCCCCAGTATCATACCAGCAGGAGGTTTTTGTCAGCCTGTAGAGACCATCCACAAGCTCCAGCTCCGGCTGTTAGTCCTGCAGGAATTAGTTGCTCTACCCACTTTTGCTATTGGCACAGGGAGAGGATGCGTGGAGATGCAAATGCGTAGGGAGATGGAGGAATAAGAAGATATACTGAGGGTTTTGTTTCTAAAACTGTCACTTCTGCCTACCCTCAGGGTTAAAACACTAGCAGGAGGTGTAAAGGGAACATGGAATACAGCCAAATCTTTGTCTGCTTATGTGGGAACATGGGAGATTACAGACTCTTTCCCCTTTGCATACAGAGCTGTACAATGTTTGTGTCTCTGATCCCTCTGTCTCAGTCTGGCCAGCCCACAGCAGGAGACAGGCAGGAAGAAACACAGAGAGGAGGGCGGGTAGTGACAGCCAACACAGGACAGTTCCCTCTTCTGGACTGGCATGAATGACGGTGTGTGATGATCCTTGAGGTCAGGGTTAGCAGGGGCAGGCTGCAGCTGGATTATCTCCCTGGGGCTGGGATGTGGGGGACCGATTCCTTTCAGCAGCAACAGTCTGGGCCACCTGAGGATTGTGTTAGTAGTGTCACTAGTCTGTGCTTGCAAGGGTGTCAACCAGTGAGGAGAGGGAGCCGGTAGCTTGGCTGACTGACTGTGGTTTCAGACGGGGGCACTGCTGCTTCTGGCAACTGGCTGGTAGGTTATGACTGGCCCTGACCAACGCCAGAGTAGGGACCCCAGCAGAAGGTCACTCTCGCTGGCAGTGCTGATCTGCCTAAATACCTGCTGTGCTAATCTGGGGCCTTTTTACTGTCAGATCAAGCAGGACTTTGTTCAATCCCTGCAACGTGTCCCCAAGCCCTGTGTCTAGTCTGAGCAGCCAGACTTGGAAAGTGCAGGGCTGTTCAGCAACGGTACCTGCAGTTGCTCCATGGTTGCCACTGTGTCCTTGGCTGCCTGTGCCAGGAGAGGGCGGGCGGACTCCAGCTCCTCCTGCATCCTCGCTACATCCTCTGCTGTTTGCAGGAGCTGTGGGAGCAGAGCAGAGTGAGGCAGCAGCCACAGAGAGCCCTGGGACCCTGGTGGGTGCCCAGTGTCAGGCTGTACAAAGCAGGTCCTGCCTTGGTCTCCACTTAAGCAACAATCTGACACTGTGTGACAGTGTGGTGTGCTTGGATTACAGTAGTGCCTGATGGTGACCACACATGATGGGTGTTACTTCATCACAATCAGTCAGCAGAACAATGTTGCTCTTACAGGGCTTTCAATGAAAAGGGGAAAGGTTAATAAGGAACATCCTGAGCGACGATGAGCTACAGAGAGGTCTGTGGTCCCCAAATACTAGGGACCATTGTTTTTAGAGCTGTTACAGACTCAGACCTTCAGAAAGACTGGCAGAAGGCATAGTTCTGATTTGCATTAGCATGAGTCTTCTCCTGTTACATAGGAGATGTGTAGGGCATCTCTGCACCTATAAACATACTGCTCAGAGCAGGTAAGGGGGGCCCAAAGCTCTCCTGGGTGTGAGGGACAAACCTTGTCCAGGCCACTTTTCATCCTTTTCTTGGCTGCCGTGAGTTCCTGTTTCTTCTTTCCAATCAGGGAACTGAAGATGCTGAGGAACTCGAGATAGCTCTTGGGAGTGACATAATTGTGCCTGCCCAGCTCTGCCAGGTACACTTGGCACTGCTTTGCCACACTCTGATGGATTTTTACACACACTTGAATCTACAAGGAGAAAGGAAAGAAACAATCTTATTCAGTACTGAACGCGTAGTAGGCAAGTCTACGAAATGCCCACAGAGAGCACAAGGGGCTTACAAAGAGCCTAATGTACTGTCACAGCAGAGCTTATATATGCATACAGAGAGAGGGTGAGAAATGGACATGGCCATTGCAAGGCAGAAAAAAGCCAACCAGTTCTGTATTTGAATGACCATGCCATGAAACATTTCTGCTACAGGGTAGGACCTTTCTGCTGGTGTGTCCTGTGTCCACTATCTATGTCTCTATGGAGACATGGAGCATACAGGAGCTGTGCGTTGAGTGTGGCACCTACCATCCCATCGACATCTTCAGCACTGGCACCAAGATGTGGGATCTCATGCAAGAAGGAGGAGGCAACGCACTGCAGGGCTTCAGCTGGCCACTTATTAAACCAGTCAATGGTACAGCAGTTCACAAGAGAGGGGAACTGTCTCAGGCGTGCGCGGAAGACTTCTCCAATAGGGCTGAGGGAAAGATGTCCAGAAAAGAGATGTTACAACTCGCTACAGATACAAGGACAATATAGCTTTCTTCCTTTCCTAGAACCGTCCTGAACTCTTACAGAGTAAGAAGCAAGGGAATATACCTAAGAAATAAGGAGGAGGGAGGGAAATAGGGAATGAAAGTTCAGGCAGTGAGCTGCATGTCCTAGGGTGCATGTCACAGCTCACTCCTTACAAGTCCTGGGTATATTCTGGAGGTATTAAGATAGTAGAGGGCTGATATTTTCTGGGTC
>KZ507017.1:39024-58996 GCA_002844005.1 Limosa lapponica baueri | reverse complement strand
GAGAAAAAAAAAAAGGTAGTTTCCTAAATTACAAGGCCGCCATGACTCCACATGTCATGGAGAACACATCTGCATAAATACAGCCATCAGCCTCTGTTGTAAGAAATTATTTCTGTGATCACTCGGCTCCAGTAGAGCATACTCTGACCCTTGTCCAGCATTTACAATTGAACAGCCATATCCAGCCACTCCAGGGTGGGGGTGTATCCGAAAACAAGCCTCCTTCTGCCCATTTACTGTCTCCTTACAGAGAAACTGAGCTCAGGGCCTTGCTCCCTGCCTTGCAGTGATTCTACAACCAGACCCTAGACAACAAGTTGCTCTGTGTCTTTGTTCCTCCTACACAGAACACTTCTCTATTAGGGAGACAGAGTAATTGCAGGGATGTGTCACAGTCTGTGGGACGATCTCCCTCCAGAGCGACACTCACCTCTCCACCTTTGCTAAATAAGAAACACATAGCATCCATCTACTTGACTAAATGCACCCTCTTCTCCCACATGTGCTTCTCACTGCAGAGAAAAGGATGGAAGAACAAGCAGTGTTTGACAGATGCTCATCTCGCTGCTTAGGGCACTGCCGGAAGGGACTTGGTTCCTATGATAACGAAGGCAGTAAAAAAGTCTATCGGGAACATAACCATGAATTCCAGAAGTTGGCTTAGTCCTCAGCAAGTTACAGTTTACACTAACAAGCCAACATTATCCTGTGGAACCAGCAGGCATGAGGCCCTAAATCTACTGGTATCTCTGAAAAGAAAGAGAACGACGCTACTTAGGACTTCTAGCATCAGCAGTCAGCCTAGTGCTTAGCTCCAGACAGCTGGGTCTAAAATCTTTGGTCCCACCAAACCCTTGGATGGAACTGTAAGAGGCTTCAAGCAACAGAACAGTCAGCCCACTCACACACAGCTCTACAGTCCCTCTAGCAACAAATGCACCACCTTCAGTTTTCCTGGGGCTTTTTTATAAGACGATGAAGGTGGACTACTTAAGAAATACAAGTTGTACCTGGTTTGTATCAAGCTCCTCAATCCTCTTTAGGGGGATTTATTGAGCTTAGAGATGTGTTTCTGACTCCTTTTGAGACGGAGTCCACCATACTAATACTCCTGTACCTGTGTGTCTACGAATAGGAACGTCTTGGGTAGACTTTGAAGGCCTGCCTTCATCATGATCTTCCTCACGTCATCTCGCCATTCGGTCATGCCATAATTTTTGGACAGTTCGATCTGGAAACACTCATAATCTGCCCTAAAGGAAAGAGAAGCCTGTGGAGTTATATTGAATTAAAATCCCCTTTTTTTGTCAATCCTGAGTACGTGTTGTGGTCTCAGGGGGAGAGGACTCAAGCAAGTTGTTTTCCTGCAATGGGTCCTGAGCACATGCCTGTCCTTGTGCACGTTCAGCCACCAACCCACGAGCATGTTTTACTCAAAGCAGAGATACTCGAGTTAGCTAGAAACCGGGAGAAGTACAGCTCCACGAGCTAACAGTCACACTGCTTCTTGGGCCCAGTGCCTCAGAGTGCAGATGGAGCAACTCAACATGGATTTTTTTGTGATGCTGCCCTCAGAGGCTGGTGCACCTGGGAACAGTGGGTGCATTTCTCTAGGATCACACCCTGTTGTCAGAGTTGTAAGAATTGTCTTCCTCACCTCACCTCTTCAAGCTTCCCCCTTGAGGCCTCCTGGCTCCCAAGACTCACCAGTCCTACTTGCCAGGCTGCCAGTGGCACTTGATCACTTGTCACTAGTAGCTCCTGCCTTTGTCAAACAGGTGCCCAGCTCCCGGAAACAAGCCCCTGTCTATCCCCCTTCCATACTGAGCATTGCACAGGCCAGTGAGCTGCCATGGACCATGCACGATGCTGCATTCGCTCATTCGCTGCATGCCTCCAGCAGTAACCCAAGCTACAAGCAGGCAAAAGAGTCCAATTTTCTTACTGTAGATGTGCATCTTGACTGAACCTTAGCTCTTGAGTGTTAAATCTGAAGTCAGCAACCAGAAAAATGTGTAACCATTAGCAGGAAGGGCAGGAAAAGAGATTCTCTGGAGGCAGCCCCGATGGAGCTGCTCCACATTATGTGCATAGAAGTGCATTACTTACATATGAGATGCCAGTCTGGTGAGAGACTGTCTCCCACTTCCCCCAACACCCAGGAGAAGAGCGTTCCCTGGAGCCTGCCGCAGGATCCGGCTGATTCGGCAGATATGCTGTATTGCATCCATGAAAAGCACAAGTTTCAGCTCTGAGGTGTTGGTTTGATTGTATTCCTCCAGGTAATCCTCAATCACAACCTTCAGCTGTGGGCAAAACAGCCAAATGTCACTACCAGACAAAAGCAAACGTGAGGGTGTGGGCGGTTGTCTGAAGCACAGCCAGGCTCCCGGGAGGGCAGAGCCCGGTGCTCAGCAGGGGCTGGGAGCAGCTGTGTCTCTCAGTTGCTCCCTGGGAGCCGCTTGTGGGGAGGTGATGGTTCTCTCTGCTCCATGCTCCTATAGGAACTGCCATTGGACTGGGCTGAATTTAGCCAGTGGTGGTGGCAGCAGCTGCTGAATGGTGACCTTAAACTAACTCAGGCAAGTGACTAAGGTCTTCTGTTCCCAATGGTGCTGTTTTGCTGGAGAAACAGCAGTTCAAAATAAAATAGCTTATGGCTGCTTGACCCATACTGTTCTAGGGCCTCCCTCTGGGAGAGCTGCCTCACTCTACAGCTGACCACTGCCTGCTGCTGCATCCCATGGTTAGGATCCTGGCTGGAAAGGGAAGGTGGTGGAAAAAGGGCAGGGGTACTCATCTACCCCGCCGGCCGTAGATGAGTAGAGAAGCACACTCCTCTCCTGGTCCAGCCATCACACTGAATAGCTGCAGGAGCAGTCTGTCCTGCCTTTTCCAGAGCTCTCTTCAACAGCACCCTCAGGCCAGAGCAGAAGATGAAGCATGAAGACATTTGGGATTTGGTCCCACCCCCTCAGCAATCTCCCTGTGAACCTGGACAAGTAAAATCAGCTGGAATTCATACAGAATAGAGATCCCTGCCTAGATGCTCAAGTTCTGTGTGCATCAGTGGGCTGTGCAGCAGCTTGGTAAGCCTGGCTGTCTCAGCTGTGCTCACCTTGATGGGGGACAGGCCTACCTACTTTGCAAAAGAGATTGGAAAGCTCAGTTAATTACCAGTCCTTGCCACACAGCTATCACAAGAGGAGAGACAACAGGATAATCATCTGTTTCTGATAATGAGTGCAAAAAGTACTGCTCATTGCCTTTGCTTAATTATCACTACCGAAGTACTTGCAGTATCTTCTCCAACAGAGAATCTGGCACTAGCATTAATTACTTGTAAAGGTCAATTGTGAAGTCTTTAATGGCAAAAGTATTATTGTTTGGGAGTAATGTGCCATTTCTTTCCAGCAAATTTCACTTTCCAGTCCCAAGTGCAGCCCATTTGGGAGATCTGGCACAGCAGGCTGCCCCCAGGATGGAGGGTGCAGAGACAACTTGTTACACCTCAACTTCCTACCACACCAAAGGCAGCAACTATCTATATCTGGGGTAGGATTTCACATGACAGCCTTGGGAGGGTTTGTGACTCCAGACACCTTCAATTCAAGCAGTCCCATGGTTACTATTAAATGTTTTCTTTTGTTTGCAGAAGACTTGGAAGATGTGAACATAGTTCACATCATCATGATTCCCAGGGTTCTTACCCTTTCCTGGCTGTCGATTGCTTGGTACAGTTTGATATTGGCACCTGGCTCCATGAAGTCCCCAAACAGAACTGGCTGGGAGGGGATGACCTCTTCAAAAGTGGTGCCTAACTCCTCCATCATACGCTTCATCAGGTTGTCAAACCAGGTCCGGTCCTCCTTGCTGACCAGGCGATCACAGAAGACTCGACAGCTCTCATGGTACCACAGTTTCAGCAGGTCCAGTTTGTCCTGGTAGGAAATCCCAGCAAAACACCCCCATGAGAGAAGCATTAAGAGCCTTGCTGTCAGGAAAGCTGGTTCCTGCCCGGCATGTGGCCAGCCCCACTTCTGCTAGAAGGCAGCTGGAGTGGAGAAAGAACTGGGCGGAGGAAGCTGCATTCCCTTCTCCTCTCAAAACCAACTCTTGTCAAAACAGCTGCTTTGCAGAGAGCTTATTACAGCTTCAGCTAATCCCCCCTTTATTTGTCCATATGTCTGGCTTTCTTTGAGAGATTTTAATTTCATGTTGTTTGTCCTTATCTTTACCCCAGTTTGATTTAATTTTTACTGTTTTCATAAGTTCCTGTGTTTTTTTGGCAAGATCCTTTTATTCAGGTGTAGCATGGAACCAGGGTCCCAAGTACTTGCTGTGATAAGTCAATCTCTACTGGCTAGGCTGGACCCAGAGCAAGGTCCTCAAGACAGCTGAAGGGGCAGAAGCCTCCATTGCTACAAGCCAGTAACAGGACAATACCTCTGTCCCTGCACGGTCCCCTGCGTGACTCCATCCAGCCCTGAATGGCTGGGCTGTGGCCACTCACTTGCTTCCACACCAAGGAAGGGCTGGGGTGGCGGTGGGGCTCTGTTTACTACTGGTACTAGGCAATACAGCCAAAGGGAAAGTCACCACCTTCATTGAACAGTACCAAAATGCAGCTTCAATAAGAAACTGAGGCTGTTTGCAGGCCTGTCAATGAGACCTTAACTGGAACATTTCTGGTCTTCCCCTGGGTGGTGTTGCCGTGCTGATGGGAAGACTCACCTCCACCTTGCTGGGCTCAGCCATGAGCATGCCCTGGAACACCTTGGAGAGGTCCCTCAGGTTGAAGGTGTAATGTGACTTTGCTGGTGTGGGCAGCAGCTCGGATGTGATGGTCGAATACACGCAGATAGTGGCATCAACCAAGGGCTCGTTCAAGTCTTTGACTGCAAGTGCTCCTGCTGTAGAGACAGAGGAAAGTGGAGAGGGATGGTGAGGTGGCAACTCTGGGTTGCTCCAGAAATACCTGGAGGTCCTGACAGTGCAGAGAGGTGGCACTGAGTGGCAGAGCTGTTGCTAGGATGTCCTGGTTCTGGTGGGAATAGGGTTAATTTTTGCAAGAAGCTGGGATGGGACACAGCAAGGTCAGCCATGCTCAGCATAGAGCTGGGGGAGCTGGCCGGGGTGTGGGACAGGAATAGGCACCTGGGAGCAGGCTGGGGCTTTTCTGGGGTCTGGTTGGTGAGTGGTGGTACATTAACCGTGTTTTGTATATTCCTCTATGAGTATTATTGTTGTTGTATTCCTCTTTCCCTTGCTGTTCTGTTAAACTGCCTTCATCTCAACCCATGAGTTTTGCCCCTTCCAATTTTCCCCCCATCACACCACAGGAGTGAGCAAAAGACCACATGATTTCTTGTTATTGTCTGTGGTTAAACCACGACATAGGACTTGGCCAGGAACACAACTTTTTTCTGCTTTCTTATGCAGAGACTGTGTGGGGACCTGACCAAGCGCCTGCTCACTGCAGTGGACAGGTTGCCAATGAGCTTCCCAACCAAAGGGAATCAGATCTGGGGAGGGAAGGATGCACGACAACAATTCTGTGGTATTAAGAGTTCATGCACCCCAGGGAGAGAGGAGACGCTGCCAGACAGGTAATTGGTGGCTACTTGAAATTCTCTCACCCAGGTTTTCCTTCTTCCTCCTTGTACTCCCCCAGTGGAATCTCAGCTACTTTTAACCTAGAAGGTGTGAGCTCTTCGCTAAACCGCCTTTGCCATTCATTGAGCTCAGCAAATGCAAAGCCACTGAGCATTTCTTATGCAATAGTCTGGCAAGATTTAAACACAGCTGCCAGTTTTAGAGCAAAAAATACTTTTTTTTTCCCAGTCCCAACCAAGTTCATTACAAACACTCCTGCGGAAGTAGAGCCCTGTGACACCCAAGCATTTTGCACCTTTTTTTCATTATTTCCAAAACTCTTCAATTTCTTTTTAAATCACAGCTAGATGCTTCAGTGTGCCCCTGGGCTCATAGTCAGGTACTGACGCTTGTGAACATTGCAAGCACTCAGAAGAAAGCTCTGCTTTGCTTTTCTCATAGCCCACTATTCTCACTCCTTCCTACTTGCAGATTTACAGATGAGGGCACATTTGCAAAGATGATCCTAAATTCCCACCCTGTCAAATATAAGAAGACTCATTTAACTCCAAATGAACCCTTTTTTCTGGGTGGCTGTAGCACCATGCTTAGATCCTCCCTGCTCAGCTGTCCACAGGCTGCAGCAGATGGAGAGCAACAGAAGGCTCTGCTTCCACAGAAGGCTGTTGTCTGGGCAAGTGTCTGTCTGCTGAAAGCACAGGTAAGCTGTGCCATGCTGTGCCCATCAGCTTGTTCTGTTCACAGTCTCTCTCTGTCTCTCGTCTTTCTGCTCTTACTTACGCACTGGATCTCTGTAACTTTTTTCTCCGAGGAGTCCAGCTAGAAAAAGACAGAAAATCTGAGTCATGACTTTACTTGCTGAGGTGAAGGATAACTGCTAATCTATCACAAACAAAATCCTCTTTGAAAGGCCCAGGCTATGGGATACCTTAAGAAACTGAGAGAGCCAAAGTTGAAGTTTGCTGATTTACACCAGCAGAGTTTGGCCCTGAGACTAAACAGTGTATGACCTCTCTGCCTGCTACGGTTCAAACAACACGTTCCCAAAAGCATCTCCAAGCAACTAACGCAAGTTCCAGCTTCCAACGCTTTGATCAGATGTTCCTCCCCTTTCTACCTCCATTACCACTGAGTTGACTGGCAACATGAGGAGAAGGTGGCAGCTGTCTGCAGAACTTACCCATCCAGCTGCCAAGGATGGTGGAGAAGATGGCCTTCTTGCTGCTCTCCTCCACCTCTGTGAAGGAGAGGTAGTTGAAATGGCGGGTGAGGCGTGGAGTGACAACATTTCTTCCCCCTCCAGGAGGTCCCATGGCACAGACAAAATTAATATCTACCAGCTTCTTAAAAGTACCTTAAAGAGTGAAAAATCATGAATGAAAGCTAAGTTGTATCTAAAAACCCTCGCCACAAATCTCCACCGCAGCTATATCTAGCAACAGGCCAACTTTTGCCAGGAGTACTGGACAAAGGACCTGGGTCGTACCAATCTGCTTCCTGTCGTACCAGCCCTGGTGGTCCATCCACTGCCGCAGCAGCTCAATGGGTGGCTGAGCACCGTATGTCTCCAGCATCGGCATGTTCAAATCATCAATAAAAAATATGAAGTACCGCCCAACCGGAGGCCCGAACACACCCTTCCGCCTGTAAGGACAGAAGCCGTGTAAGGACACAAGACAATTCCTACTGCAAAGGTTCTCCTAACTTGATCCAAAAGCAGTTTTTTCCCCAGAGGTTTCCTGGATCAGCAGTTCCAGCTATCCTTACACTTACACCCCCATATATATTTATATGAGCCTTTGCACAGAAAAGATCTGGAGTGATGTTTGAGGCACCGGCTTCATTTCAAACACAAGTGGATTTTTGTCCACTTATACACAATATCAATGAATAAATGGGTGCAAATAAAAGCAAAGCTTTAGCCCATGAATCTGTTGGAAACTTCAAACCAGTGGCTGACCAGGGAAGCAAAAGGGAAGCTGTTAACCATGGGGAGTGGAATGGGGGGTCAGCAGCCATGTTTTCTCCCCTCATCAGTTTCTAGTAAGATCGCACACCTGGGTTTGCAAACACCTG
Source organism: Limosa lapponica baueri (assembly GCA_002844005.1). NCBI lineage: Eukaryota > Metazoa > Chordata > Aves > Charadriiformes > Scolopacidae > Limosa > Limosa lapponica. The sequence goes on along the minus strand of KZ507017.1, from coordinate 51,304 downwards.
TGCTATGAAATGTAGTATTTCTGGAATAACTAGGACTGAAGCAACTTTTACAGACCCTCACTAATCCTAATCCTGCCATTGTATCAAGTTATCAGTGGCTCTCACAATCCCAGCTTGGATTTGCTGTGTGTCCTTATTTGTTATCCACAGCTGTATGTGCTTGGGGCCCCTCCAGGTCTTGGGATGAGTGGCCAAGTTGATAGAAACACTGAGCTCAGGGATGCTGCCTTTGCAAACACAGAAGCAAAACTTGCCTCTTATCCAGTTTGCTGTCAATGAGGTCCTGAGTTTGGTTAGCAGAGGTGCGTGCCGAAAACATCAGGAAGTGGGTGACGTATTTGAGAGGCAAGTTCTTCAAAAGCTTGTCTGTAATGGTGAGAGTCTTCCCGGTGCCAGTGGGACCAATGCAGAGAACCTAGAAGCACAATGGGTAACGCAGTGTAACTGTGGGTATGCAGTCTGTGCTTCCCAGCTCTCTGACACTGGCTGGAGGAAAGGCAGGTTCCTGCTCACTTGGGCAACCAAAGGCTGGGAGAGGACAGAAGGCTCGCTTCCTCAGTAAGGACAGCTGTTCAACAGATCTCTTAGTGTGGAAGGAATGCAACCAGAGGAGTACGAAATGGAACCGTAGGAAACAGGTAAAGCGGGATGGTGATGGGCTATTTAGCAATTGCTGCGTTTTGATTGAACAACTGAGTGTTGATATTCCTTTGGGGCACTTGCATGGTCCCTGGGGACTGAATGGAGAACTCTTGTTGAGCAGAGAAATGCAAATCCATGACAGTAGGAAATAATCTCAAAGTACCAGGTAGCTTTTCGGTTCTGACTGCACTGGGAGAGGAAAAGGTGCCCCTCTTGGTGAGAACAAGGCTGAATCAAAAAAATCAAAGACAAGGCTGGGCACATACTGGCTTACGGTTGGTGAGCAACAGCTCCAGCAGATGGGCCATTCGGACTGTGTTCATCGTGGGCACAATAATGTCACAGAAGTTGGTATCAGGAACCATGGTGAACTTTGCTGTAGAGTCCAGCCACTTCTCCCAGCACACCTGAAAGGTATGGCTGTGTTTAGAGGGGGCAGTTGCATCTATGCTCTACAGGAATAGGAAAACTATTTCGGGTGTGTTTTCCCCATCACAGCACCTTGTGTGGCCTTCCCACAGAAACAAAGCTGGCAGCTTCTGCTGAGCATCCGATGCTCATGAAGGGCTCTTTACTTTGCTCTGATTTCAGGAAGGGGGCACGTTTATACTCTTTTTTTTTCTTTTCTTTTCTTTTCTTTTTTTTCCAGCCTAGGGGCTGGTGACTGTCAGTCAGACGGGCCTTCTATGCCCTGCTGTCTCCTGTGAAAAACACGGCATATTTGTCTGCCTTGCTCCTCCCTCCAGACTCTGCTGCACACAGCTCTTCTGCTGTTGTGCACTGCTTTCTAACACAGACAGACCTTTCCATCTGAGCTTCTCCCTGTCCTCCTCCAGCAGGCACACTTGTAGAGCCCCCTCACTTTCCTGAGCACTGGCAGAGGCACTCAGGTCTGAACTGACCAGTCCTTGGCACAGATTTAAAAGATCCGCTTCACAACCCTGAGGGCAAGAAACTGCCTTCTTCCTTTAATGACAAGCTTCATTTCACTTTTTAAACATTCTAACCTGGTTCCTATAGGCCTTTCTTATTTGCCCTTGATGAGAAAATCCTATCAAATCTGGCAGGACTGCATTGCTTCCAGGTCCCTCCCGGCAAATTGTACAGCTTGGAGTAGAAAGTGAAATATTTTACCTCCCTAATGACATCCTCATCCAGATCATCTTCAGCACTGCTAAGTCCCGCATCGTTCAGTTTATAGTCATAAACCAGCCCTTCTTCTGGGAAAAGTAACTGGATCTGCAGGAATAAAGCTGAGGTAAACCTGGCTGCCACTCAGCTGAATTCACAGGAGGATCTGCGCTATCACAAGGAAGACTTTACTAATGGGATGTTGCCCAGGCCAGGGGGGTCAGTTCTCTCTCACAGATCTTCCAGCTCCAGGGGTCCCTTGAAGTTTGAGGCAGGTATGGTATATCAGATCCCATGATGAAGCTCATCCAAAGCCTCCAAGAAGCTCTGACCGCCATTCCTCATTACCCGTTCCTCTACAATGAGAGAGGATTTGCTTTTCCTTTACTCACCTTTTCCTTTGCCATCTTCTCCCTCAGCCACGAGCTGAAGGCCATGCGACCTTGGGCATCTCCAGTAGCTCCCACACTCCAGATCAAGGCAAATATAAACCAGGGTTCAATCAGCTCCCTGATACGAGCTGCCTTCTCCTGGGGAATCTTCTTAATTCCCTGAGAACCGGAGAAGAGCAGAAGTAAAATTCTCAGGCATGGTTAAGGAACACAACCCCCAACTCTTCTTAATGTCCTCATAATTCTACTCAGCTTCTATGTAGCTTTTTCTAGCTAGTTTTTCAGGGGCCTTGTCAATGTATTCTGGGGATTAAAACTTCCTGTTTCACTGGTGTACTTGAGAGACTCCCCTTGCTGAACTAATGTCACTCAACAGGAGCTGGGAGAAGAATTTAGTCTTTGGTTTTTAATTTGAAAATTGTCCAGCTTTCTTCAATACTGATTCTCAAAGGACCTGCAATCTGAAGTGCATCACTGCTCAGCTCTGATCTCTGCTTTCCACTCATTCTCCAATTCCCTCTGCTATATATAAAAGTCAACCTCTTCCCTCCATGCCCAGAAGGCATGGAGTTTATCTTTCGCTCTTTCAGTGGGCAAAGCATAATCCTTCCAGGTTTACCTGTGCTTTGCAGGATGTTGTATTGCCTTCTTCCACGTAGATGAGCTACAGCATGACCTTTCTGTACCAACACTTTGTTTTCTGGTGACTCACCCTCTGCATGACTTAGTGCCCTTAAGAGTTACAGATGCACACAAATGATAGCAGCAAAATCGTACCTCAATGGGAATGAAAGGCTGAAACAAACATTCCAAGAGCATGAGGAGGCTCCTTGTGAGGTTACTGTCCATTGAGGGAATAATCTCCTTCACAAAACTCCGGACAAAACTGATGGCCTCCTGTAAGGAGAGGTAGGAACAGCTCAGTGTCACCACCCAACACACTTGACTTTGCTTTTACCTTCTAAGGTTCTGGTTTCTCCTTGCCTCCCTGAAGGCTACATTTAGCAGGGAGGGTATGACTGAGAATGCTGCCTTTTCCCGCTGCGTCCTGAGTACCACCATTTTGACTGGAGAAAAGTAAATCAAACTGCTTGCTTCAGTCTTAGCCACAAGAAACCTCTGGGTCTGCCTTCTGTTTCTGTGCAACAGTGATGTGCATCTTGTGCCATCACTGCCGTTAAACGGCTTGCTTCCTTCAGCCCTTTTCTTTGCAGCTCTGGGTTATTCATTAAAATAGAGGCTCAGGAGAAGATCAGAAATAACAAGACTTGTTCTAACGACTTTCTCCCTGGAGTAAATCCACGGTAAGCAGTGGATGATTTTGTCCAGAAGATAATTTTAAAAGAAAATAAAACAAACAATAATCACCAATAAGACCAAGAAACATCTGTAGGGATCGGTGAATAACCTCTATTAAACACAGGAAATTCACAGAGCAGTTTGTACACCGTTAGTCCGAAGTGTTCCCACAGTGGCATTTAAATCCAGGCCTTGACAAGTCTGGGCTGGTTGATATCTGAGCTGATATGCTCCAAGCCATGGAGGGACTGAAACAACATGGCAGCTCACCTTGAGGAATCTCTTGAAGAGAGATGCTAGCTGCTGTGAGAAGGGCTGCATGATGCCTGGGATTTTTTGCAGCCAGCACTCGATGAAGGGCTCCAGCCCCAAGATGCTCGGTTCCAGGTAAACCATGCCACAGCGGGAGACTGTGGCAGGGGAAGCAACAGCCAGATCCTGGACTTCAAACATCATGGTCATGCTCTGGAAATAGCAAAAGGAGAGAAAGAAGGATAAGGACTTGATCACTTCTGATATGTCTTTCAGAATAACTTGGTGAAGCTGAAATATCTCCCTTTGCTGCAGAAGCCCTCTTCTTGTGGTGTTTGTGCAGCACAGCAGAGGTCTGGCCAACACAGGGTTGCTGCTGAGACACCAACTTCCATACAAGTGCATGACAGACATCAAGCACGAAGTAAAAGGCAAGTCTGTTCCAAGAGGGAGGAAGGAAAACAGACAACATGCAGCAAAAGCAGAAGGGATGAGTTACCTCTGTCAGCTTAATGATTTCTCCTGAGCTGAGACACAGCTTCTTATTGTCATCTAGCACCGTGTTCATGTTCTCAATCCACAAAGCATCAACTGGCCCATCAAACATGTACCACTTCTTGCTGGAGTCAGTGGCCGCAGCTCCCCGACGGATGAGTGAGGAAAGGATCCCATCTGTCCTGAAAAGTGGGAGGAAGGCAGGGCTTGGACCATTCAGCTTTTGCTGAAATAAATGGCAAAGTTTCCCCCATATAAGGCAACAGATCTTACCCTGGTGTTCATGTGCCCAAGGACACCTGCGCCTCACTTCTTGATGAGGACTGAGACATACCTCTCAGCCGGAGCAGCACCATGAAACAATTTCTTTGGGCGTTAGGACCTGGACTTCATGTTATCTAAATATAAAATGCCAAGCTTCCCTTTAACCTCTCTGTCCTCAGTGAAAAACAAAGAGGCCCTGCTAGCATCCAGTTCAAGTCATAGGTGGGTTATCTGCTCTGGAGGTGCCTCTTTGTCTCTGCCAAGTGTAAAGGGAGACTCAGGGCAGCTACTCTGCTGATTCAGATGCTTCATTTGGGTAACTATAGGTTAGGAGGATGAATCCAGGCTAAAGAGCATGACTCTATCATCTTTATAACTGAAGTTCCCCCTCCTCAGCTGCCTGTGAATGCCAGTGATGCTGGAGCTGGTGAACAGAACAGACACACAAGGAATGCTGGCTGTTGACAGCAAGAACTTAATCTGTACATGGAAACCTGGACTGCAATTTATGTTCAGGCCCTGGTCTCTACTCCCGTTATTAAATAATTATTTGTTATTTTTATAGTGCTAGTGAATTCCAGGGTATTGTTACTGAGATCAAGGGAAAACAGTCTGTTCTAAAGCTCAGCTGATTAAAACAGATGGGTTTGTCTGTAAATACATTTTACATGGCTGCTGTATTTTTCTTTTTGTCATGTTGACGTGTCTGTGTGCTGCCCTTGAGTAGGGTCACATCATAAATAAACTGTCAAGCTTAACTGGAATATCCTATAAAATGTCCTTCAGTAAAGATGCACCAGAGCCCAGGCTGGGAAGCTCTGGGTCTCAGCAACTGTAATGTTTACTTGCTTGCACTTTTCCTAGAGGCAATTAGTTTCACATTTATTTAGTTTCCCTGGTTTTACAGAACACAGTCTTTAGCTCTGCCCCCAAGCAAGCGGTGGGTGACAGGGCCAAAGGGAGATTCACACTGCTTCTCACACCTTAGCTTCCAAATAAAGTGAGCTGCAAAGTCAATCTCAGGTCACCTGTGGAAACATAAGCAGTAGGACCTGGCTGCCAAGAGGGCAAATGGGCTATTGGTTCTCATTTCCAAACCATGTAAGCAAGCAGGAGCCCTGGTAACAGGAAAGAAATGCCCCTTTATGCCTGAAAGTCATCCTTCATCATTCAAGGCCACCAGTGTATTTATACAGAACAATTCAAGAGCACAGTGCAGAGACCACTTTTCTTTAGAAGCAAAGCAAATGTTTTTAAGCTGCTGTATCTTAGAGCAGGGGCATGTGCTCCAAAGCAATTGAATTATTCCTTGTTACGCAGTTAATGCTGCCAGCTGAGCTGCAGTCACTGTCTGGGCATGTGTTGGCAGCCGGGCCAAGCGCACAATAAAAGATGTCAGCTTAAATCGCCGTGACTGGCTATTGTAGTTTGGTGAGGATAAGGACTTGATCGCTTCTGGTTTTATGCCACTACCCTAAATAGTTCTCAGCCTTGAAGAGAAGACGCTCAAGACCAGAAGAAAAACGTTTCCCATCTGGAAGGAAGGAAAGCAGGTTTTGTACTTTACCACTCATGCGTTAGCAAGTTGAACTCTCCATAAAGCTGGCCCATTGTGATGGATTTGGGATTCAGAACAAAGTAGCTGACTGCTTCGTAATTCCCACCACTGGCTGCAGGCTGACCTTTCAGTGACGTCATTGCAGCTGCCAGGACTTCATAACTCTGCAAAAGCAGGAGAGCAAGAAAGTTAACTGCCATGGCTCCGTAATGACAAAGCCACTTGCTCTCTCAGCAACTGCATTCAAAAGGCAGTGAGAAAGGAGATGGAGTGAAGAATAATATCATAACAAGGAGACGCCTGTCGGTGTTCACAGAAACCAAGCATTTCAGATGCAGGTGGAGGAAGTTTGGTCGCCTGTGCAAGAGGCCTGAAGCATCTTGAGATGTCAAAGTATGTCTCAGCCTTAGAAACTGGCAGCAGAGCTAATAAACTTCAGTCTAATCTCTCAACTAGAAAGAGTGAGCTACTAATATACTTCTCCATGGCTATAAATCAATACTAAAAGACAGCGTCTCAGTCCCCTAACTTCTACGTGAGAGAAGTTGGAACTGCTGTGGTGTGAGTCTTCTGTGAAGCTTAACCCTCTGCATCACTAGCTGGGTGACAGTTTGCTGGGTCTAGCACAGCATCTCAACCATACCTTTGTCTTCCCAGAGCCTGTTGGCCCCACTAGCATAAGGCCATGACGAACCACAGTGGTTTCATAGAGCTGGATGCATTTAGCCACAAAACCTGTAGAGGAAGACGATGCAGAGGGGGTCTGGGATCAGCTCTCTCTTTCCTAGGGCAGAGCACTGGCCTAAAAGCCCAGGCCCAGAGAGAGCTTGTGGAGAGCCTTTCCCCTCACCATCAACATCCTTCAGATTCCCTTTGATGCAGGATTTGCGAATGGCTTCTTCCAGGATGCCATAATCAACAGGCTCTTCTCTGATCTTGGGAAATAAATCTGAGACAATACCACTGAAGAGCTTGAGGTCATCCTGCAGGAATTTGGGTACGTTGGCATCTCTGATAGCCCGCAGGCAGATCAGCTCCTGCACAGATTTAAGAAATCAGAACTTCAAAGATCCTGCCTCTTATGTGGCTGCAGAAAAGGCCACGCAAGTCTATGACAGTGTGAAGTATAAGCACATTTACCTCATTCATAGTAGGATTCTCTCTTTTGAGGTTGCCAGCTGTTGAGATGACCGTTTTCACAGCTCTCATCCCAAAGTCATAGTGGTCCTGGAAAAGGCATAGAGGAAACAATGTCATCAGATACAGGAACATCACCTAAAAAAGAGTAAACGTATGCAGGCATTCAGTTAGCAGGCAAGGAAAAAGAAAGAGTTATGCCTTCAGAACAACTGCTCCTTCATCCAAGTCTACTCTCAGGATCCTTCAAACAACTTCAAACAAGTCTTCAGCTGTACAGACTATGGGTGAGGAAGACAAGAATAACTGGATGATGAAAAATCACTGATGCGGGGAGAAGTAGGTAGAGCTGCTTGGCTCAACCCTCCTGCCACTGTAATCCTAACTAGGACTGCAGGTGAAGGCACGTTCAGCCACAAGAAGAGAAATGAGAATTAGAAAGGAACGGGGTAGTTGATGAAAGGGTATTGTGACCTTTTTGTGATGTGCTATCACAAGGAACCAAGAGAACCATCCAGGTACTTTGTGGCAAGGCTGAGAAAGCCTCACATTTAAAAAAGTCACGAACGCTCAGGCATCTACCTGGCTGCTGAGCTGCTCTGACAATAGTTTGAATGTTGTGGTAATCTTCTTTGCAAGAACTTTGGCTTCATTAAACCCAAAGGAGTAGAGTGAGATCTCAGCAATCATGGAGTAATCTGGGACCATCATAGCCACAGGACGAAAGAGAGCCTGAAACATACAGTTCCAACACAAGATCAAACCACTGTTGTTTCTTGCTTTTTCCAGCAAACTGAAAAGGCTGAGTATGTATCCCAGACTGTTTATAGAGGACACAGCATGAGTGTGCCTGGCACCCGTCAGGGTTGCAGTCTGCAGGGATGCCATCTGAGAAGTGCCATTTGCTTACAGATGTGATTCAAATCTCAAAATGATCCTAGAAACTTTCCAAAAGCATCACATCCTAGCCCTTGTCACGGACACACTGGTGGTCTGGGTAGCATTCAGCACCTGTACCGCCCCTCTCCTTTCTGTCTATGCAGCCGGCCCTCCTCACCTTCAGGTTATCGGGCAGTTCAGTACGCCCAGCGTACCCTGGGTTCATTGTGATGAAGACTGCACAGGATGGGACCAGGGGGATCTCTGTGCCTTCAAACATGAAGCGATCCACCTAGAAAATTAAAAATACGATCATCCTCAAAGAACAGAGCCTGACCTGCAAATTTAATAAGGCAGCAGAATCTTTCAAGAGGAAAACAATGGCTTTCAGTAGTTAAATTATCAAGCATGGACACACACAGCTGCCCACAACTGTAGTGATTCAATCTGGTCCCATTGCAGGAATCCAGTATTACCAGCAATATTTTTCCTTGTTTAAGAAACTAGGTTCATGGTAGATTTACTGATAGGATACAATTTATTTTTTTGGCTCTTGAACAGATTTATATCCCTCCAGCTGTAAACAAACATCTTTCCATTTATTCTGCAGTAGAGTTTGGACCTGAATTAATTCATGGCAGAGAGGGCAAAGAGAAACCTAAATCCTTTTTAAAGCTGTGTAGGTAGTAATTTCAGATGGGGGATAAAGTAATGCAGAAGAATTCACAGAGTGCAAGTTTCTAATTCCAAGCCAAAGTCAAGGAGATTCAGGTCTTAACCCCTCTGAGTCTAGAGAAGACAAAGCAGAGGCTGGCTGCTAGACTGGCTGACAGCTGAGTCTCCACATAAAGCCAACAATGCCCTTTACGTTGCAACTCCGTGTGTGCCTGAGTATGCATTTTTCTGCACTTGGGTTTTGTGAACCCACTAAAGCTTGGATAACACATTTAGACAAACGCAGGGCTGAACAACTCATGGCAGAACACTGGCTGCCGTTATCACAGTTCCAATTTGTACCAGCTCAGTGGATCTGTACCGGAGTGTCTCTCACACCAAAGCCTGCTGGCACTGCAGCTCACACTGAGAAGTACTTCAGCCTGTGAGAGTGTGGGCAACTGTGGCAGCACAGACTAGGGTGAGGTTACAAAACCCAGCCAGGATGCTGACTATGTAATGGCCTGATATGATGGGCCACAGCCAGGGCATTTCTCATGCCTCTCCAAGCTCAAGTATATCTGTCTGAGTTGCCCCCGAGCAGTGAAGTGGGTCCTCTGTGAAGATGCGTGCAAAGACAAGGACTTGCCTAGACCAGCTCACGTGGAGATTTTTTTGCTGCCTTTGCATCCACATGTTAATTACATACCCTCTGCTGCTGTGCTTTCTGAATGGTTGTGATCTGCTGGGCCACCACAGACAGCACCTCGATATCAATGCGGTTGAACTCATCAAAGCAAGCCCATGCGCCAGCGCTGAGAAAGGAAGGAAAAATGGGGAGAAGCAGGAACATCACACAGGAGCAAACTTGCAGTTACAAGTTCAGCTAGATCTAGAAATTATAAATCCAAATACTGGGGAGGCAGCACAGAGACAAGCAGTGAATCTAAAAGGCACTTAACGTCCCGCAGGAGGTAGTGATGCAGCCCCAGTATACTGGTATAGCGGAGGGTGCTGTAGCCCCTTCACCCCGACCACACACCCCAGGCCATGTGATAAGAGAGAAGGTGCATGGTCCCTGCAAGACCATGGCAATGTCTGACCCTACAGCCTGGGACAAATTCTGCATGTGAAAGATTTGGGCTTGAAAGAGGTGTCAAGTGGAATTCCTGTTTTGTACCTGAGCTATAAAATAGCAGATAAAATTCAGACATCTCTTAGGTCCATTTTTCAGCGCTTGGAAGACTACGTATAAAGCTGGAAGCATGTATATGAGGAAGGTGATCTTCCCACAAGGCATGGTTTAAGAAAGAAGTGGAATTACTTACAAAGAAAACATCTGAGAAGAGTATCAGCTTTTGTTGGAGTAACTAATTCAGATTCACCAGCACGCAACAGACTAATTGGACCAGCTCTGTTTGAAATGTAGAGAGAATCGTCTCTTAGAGGATCCCTCAGGGCTTAGAGCAGTCTCTCTTGGCTGCTCAATTTTGGATACACTCAGCAGATTCTCTCCTTCTTAAGATTAAGCAGCTTGTGGGCTGAATCTCAGTCCAATGTGTATGATATTAAAACAAAAGGCGAGAGCTGCAAACATTTGCACAGGTTTCTAACAATGGATTGGTGCAAAGCATTTTAATTTTGCCTTAAATGAACAGGATCTCTTTTTTTTTTTTTTTTTTTTTTTTTTAAGTGGCTCAACTGTCGCTCCCTTCTGGCAGGAATTTTATAACTTTGCTCATTCTGGAACACAGTAACCCACTTACTAGGGTTTTGCTTGCTCCTCTGGGCTGCTATGATAACTACTCACCAGTTGCCAGTGGCCAGCATCCCTGTATCCTACCCACTCATTTAAAATGACACACAGCATTTCACTGTACCTGGCTAGTCCCTTGAAAAACTTTCCCATTGCCATAAAGTCAAGCTGGTCAGAGCAGTTGAACACTACAGTTTGGATGGCGAGTGCTTTCCCCAGGTCTTTGGTTGTTTCTGTTTTTCCTGTTCCTGCTGGCCCTGCGGGTGCTCCTCCAAATTTCAGGTGCAGAGCCCCTGTAAGCGTCAGATAACACCTACAACAAAGAAGAGACCAGATGATGAAAAGCATTTCTATTACTGATTTCAGCAAGGGAGACGTATGATCTTTCCAGCTGGAGACAAGTAAGAATCCATCATTTATTATTCTACGGAACTGCTTAGATATGCAGCACTCTGCAAAGGAGTTAGCTATGTGGCCTTGATTAGTATTCATGAGGGCCTGCATGGATAAATCCTTCTGCCACTGGCTACAAATTCACTCTCCAGAAAAAGGACACTTACAAAAGGGTATAACTATTATTGCTGCTACATACTCTGGAGTATTAGATGCCCCTATCTAGTGGTTTGTAGAAGAGCTCCTTAGCTATCAGGTGGGCATTTTATATGAGTGAGAGCACTACATTAAGAATCAGGAGAGTGAAAGCAATCAGTCTGAGCACTGATCACTAGGAATACAGTAGAACTGATGCCAGGGTGCTCCTATGCCCTCATCTCAGGTAGTCCTTTACTGTAGAAATGGTTTCTATTTACATACATTAAGCAGTGAGATGAGCATGGTCAGATCCTCGGTTTAAGCCCCTGAAGACTTGTTCATCTGGAAAAAACCCCCACGACTTATTACCCAGAAAACAATCTCCTTACCTGTCAGTGAGGGGCGTTATAACCAGACGGCCACTGTTCCCTAGGTATTCATAGCCATAGATAAATTCAGCATTGACAGCTCTGATGTACAGGTCTCCCCTTGTCCAGTAGTATCTAATAATGAATGAACATGACATCAGAAAGATAAACTGGCTGGCAGCCAATACAGCAGCTCATAAGACTACAGCCTGCAGGTTTGGAGACCTGCATGTCATGGGATTTCCCTCTCAAGAAAATAAAGGATAAGGTAACACAATAGGGTGGACAGGAGTTCTCACAGGACCTGGAATTAGGCGTGATATCAAGCGTCGCACTCCTTCTTGGGCAGGAGGCATACCCTCTGGCAGTGAGGCCGTAAAACACCATGGTATGGCTTAGTCAGTATTGCCAAAGTGGATGCCATTGAAGCTGGGGCTGTCTCAGATACCTTAGAACTGGCCTCCTTAGCAGACTTCAATTCCACTCCTCATAGGGATGTTAGAGGTGACTCAGGAATAGTGCTTACAGACTATGCAAACTCTGGTTTCTGTTTGTCACAGACACGGCTGATGGGTAAGGAGAATGAAGACTGGCCAGGTGGGCCAGGTGAGGTTCAACAGCTATGCTCTCTACCTGAGCTGGGAGATCCACTCGAAATCATTCATGCTTGTCACATTCTCCTCAATCAGCTTTGCTGCAACATCCTTGGCGTGGACCTCAATCACAATAAGAGCTGACAACACTGCTCGCTGCATCTTAGACAATTTTCCACGGACCAGGGCAACCAAATCGCCCAGCTGGGTAAGGAACAGAAAGTACTCTGAAGCAATCCACATCCTGAAGAGCCAGGCTGTACTAACACAATGCAGTCAAACTTATGGCATGCAGATCACAGGCTGTGTCCAGGCAACTTCTGCCTCTT
>KZ507017.1:21712-34892 GCA_002844005.1 Limosa lapponica baueri | reverse complement strand
TCTGGTGGGGTGGACAGCTTGGTGCAAGGCATCACAGGAATGACTGAATACCAGAACAAAAGGCCAAGTTCCAAGAGAAGAGACCTAACACACCACCCTGGGCAAGGTTGTATGGTTTATACAGCACTGCTCATGCCCACACTGTTACAAAAACAACAACTCAAAGGTGGTCCTTGTGTGAGCACAGTTTCAAAGAGTTTGGGGTACCTACGCTGGCTTTCATCAAGGCACACACCTCAGGGTTTTCGTTAGCATTCTTCATGATGTTCCTCCAGTCCCTATCCATGGCCTGGTAGCGCTGGCTTTCCAATGGGAGCTGTCTTTTGATGTCCTCTGAGCTAAAGATGGGCTCCAAGTAGAGCCAAGAGCGCTGGCAGTTCAGCCATTCATCTAGGACATCCTAGTGGGAAGCAAGAAGAACGTATAAGGACATCATGCTATGAACCTGTTCAACTAAACCATTCAAACTGTGCACCAGAATGGGTTTAAAGAAAAGAGGAAAAAAAATTAAAAAAAAGAAGTGATGCTGCAACCTTCCACAATTCTAAAATCTACCTGCAGCATCAGGAGCGGGAATTTCCTTCCCAAATAATTAACAATTTCCTAGCAATCCCCTTTACTAACTGTTGTCAGGCATCAGAATCAACACCCACTAGTTTCATAGGGGTAGTTTAGAAATATATGTAAGCCAATACTAAGGCTCAAAGGGACTTTGTGGTACTACGTCAAATTTCTGTGGCTAGTGTTTCTGTATTTTAGAGAAGATAGCACAGTGTCAGCACACCGTAAAGTGGGGATTTTATTTTGTGAAAAGAGCTTTTCTGGGGAAGAAGAATGACAAATAAAATATGCCAGACCCTGCAATTCTGTCATTTCCTCTCTCCTGCTTGATGTACCTCAGCCCCAGCCTTGCCTGAATAATCCATGGAAAGATCTTCAAACAACACTCTGAATTAAGAGAATGAATGAAAAGCTAAACATTTAAGTTAGACACTAGACAGGAAACCCTGTTTGTCAGACATTCAAAGGAGCAAGAGAATTAGGTTGGAAGAACATCCTCCTCTTCCATTTTCAGGCATGGGAGACTGGAAGGTATGAGGAACTGGCCCAACATTGCAGAGCAGATCAAGCGTTTGACTCCCTTTCAGACTGTCTTAGTCACACAGTGCTATCTACCGTTCCCTGAGCACAGGCAGCCACTCGACCTGGCAAGAGGTGGGGTTTCCAGTAATACAGACAACGGTGTTTGCCACACTCCATCAGCTAACTCTGATAAGCTGCTTCCCAGAAGTGGATTCGTGGGCTTTTAGTGGCATGAATGAATGCAATCAAAAGAAGGGGTAGGAAAGACAGGGTGAAAACATGGGACAACATCACAGCCAAAACCACACAGTAAATAACTGCATTTCCCCTTGTCACCTACTGCCTTAGGGCTTAGAGTAGCATTTCTGTATCCTCAGGAGACAAGGCTGGCACTCTGGCAGCCCTTGGCCCAGGCACGCCCAGATATTAAGCACCAATAAACAGAATAGGGCAGTTATGAATAAGAGATAACAATGTCACCATGCATCACACACCAGCATTTACATGGAGTTCTCCAGCTAGATACTTGTATTGGAATTTTTCTCCTGCAGCAAAACACTATTCTGCTGGCTGAGTCCTGCTGGGTGCTGAGCATTCAGGCTGGTCTGATGAAGAAGTGCTGGCACAGTCTGCCAGGTCCTGCTTTAAACAGCAGTCTTCCATGTGCTTTCCTACACTGAGATGTGAATGATTAGCATGGATTTCATAGGGCCTGTAAGAATCTGTGAAGTCCACTTAGAGACACCAGTAGGGCTATTCCCAGCAATGGGAGAGTCCTGGCAACACCAAGAAGCATTGCAATAGACAGCAAAAGAGCTGGAACTTCATCGTTTCTATTGCAGAATAAGGCTTTGAGTTTATCCACTCTTTTACCAGAGTCAGAGGCTTTGAAAGGCCCTCTTCCTTCCTAAAGACTGATATTCTCTTGATAGCTGCCCTCCCCATTCCCTAGCAGCAATTGCACAGTGTCCATGTTCAAGCACGGCAGCCCAGCCCAGCCCAGCCGCCCGACTTCGCCACGTGTGTGGGTAAGAAACCAATACCTGTGTCATCTTCAGCTTATTTTCCCATGTGTTCATCCTTTCCTCAAAGGGTTTCTTAAACGGTGAGAAGGACATGCTCTGAACCATGACAATGTGATCATCTAGGAGCTGAGAAGCTTCATCGGTGTTTTTCAGAATAAAGGTACCTGTGTCTTTGTAAAGCGTCACAGTAAACACAACGGAGTTCCATTCACTCTCCATCTTGTTGAGTGCCTGGAACAGAGGGACAAGCAATTTAATTTTCAGCTACAACCCGTGCAATGGTTATCCCAGCTTCCACAACTCTCTTAATGCTCCTCTCTAGCAAGTGACAGATTTTTTTCTCTTGGATTTCACTGGAAACTGCAGCTGTGTATTTAATGCCTGAGACACTCAGCAACAGCACGTTTCCTCTGCATTGCCCAGGGACTCAACACCTCAATGCTCTCCTGAAAGGAACACCTTGAAGGGGAAAAAAGGGCAATTTCGTCTCCAGGCCCATTTATGCCACAGAGGCTGCCAGCAAAGTGCCTATTAATGATTATGGTTAACGATGGCTTTGTGAAAGGCACAGCTATCCATTGGGAACTCCTGAGATTTCAGAGAACAAAAGCTCCCAGAAAGTAATGACTTCCAGTCAAGACCACCTTAGGTCACACCCGAACTGGTGAACTGAAGCTGAAAGACTATCTAACCTATGAATCTCCACAACCAGCAAGTCTTCCCTGCGCATTTACTGTGGTAAAGGATGTTGCCACCTCCACTTCCAGCCACAGCTAATCTCCCTGACATACTGTTTGAATGGCAGAATGCAGCCAATCCATTTATTTTAACTTAAACAGTTACTAATCCCACAGTGAGGCATGAGACCCAAGCAGTGGATCAGCATAACTATCAGACAGCACTGTTATGCTTACAAGTGTAAATTCTATGCAAGGTGAAATGAGTTCTTCTAGTGTGTGAACTCAGTTGCATGGCCCTTGCTCCCCTCTCTAAGGCCAGCAGCCTTTTTACTTGTGTTGCAGAACGCGTCTAATGCTCTGGGACAACAGGAACATCACCCAAGGCAATGACTGCCTGCTTAACAGAAACATTTGAGAAGCAACCAAAGACACAGCAAGTCTCTCTCTTCTCACATTCTCAATGGCGTATTCCTTGCCAGCTATCTCAGCTACTTTAGTAATGGTCTCGATATGGTCCAGCAGGTTCATTTCCAAGCAGCGACCAACTGTCAGATTGGGTTCTAGGTTGATATTGATGTTAATATCTTCTGACAGCATCGCCCAGTGCCGGCTTCTCATACCAGGATTGTGCAGCCCTTGAATTAAGGGGACGTATAGTTTGAAGTCTTCAATCTTGCCTCGAAACTCCATTGCCACACCCTGGCAGGCTTTCAGGGAGAGAAAGAGAACATCAGCAGCAACAGTGTGTGAGGAAGTTGCCTTAAGGAACTTCCTAGAAGTCATCTAAAGCCTGATGTGCTTGTAGACACATAGTATGGGGGAGGTAAGCATCAGGAGAGAGGACTGGAAAATGCAGGTTGAAGTAATGAGGGCACAAAGACTTTCTCTATAATGCTACTAAGCAAGGATTCAAGCCCACTCTCAGAAGCAGACCTGCCTATTAGCCAGAAGTCTGTTACAGGCAAGTCTACACTAAGCGGAAGTCTGCCTTAGCCTACAGCTCACCGGAAGATGAGAGGCAAACAAATTTAATTCTTTAATATGGGCTCAAGCATGACAAAGTTGCGAGTAAAGGAATGGACAGGCAAAGAATGTGGGACTTGCTTTCTTTCCAAAGTCTGGCTACACCATGTGTCTCCTTTTATTGCACCTGGTGTGGTCTCACTCACAGCAAGGATGTGACCACCTCACACTCCCTGCTGGGTGGTATGCAAAGACAAGGCAGACCCAAGGACAAAGCATATATTTTACCAGGTGCCAGGGAATATTGCAATGAATATGAGCAGGTATTCTTAGTATTTCTGTTTATCATAATGATTCATAGTTACTCACGCATCCACTCATCACCTCCTCCATTGGGGCTGATTCATGGCATTGTTTAAGAGCGAGTTCAAGCTAAAAAGGATGAATCAAAAATCTCCCACTGCAAAATATATTTCAATCTAAGCCATCTGGCAGGAGATTTTAGAACTAGCTTTAAAGAATGACCAATACATGTCTGAAAATCATGGAAGGGGAAGTTAAGCTACGACTGAAGTCTCAATTTTAGCTTTACTAGGAGGCATGATGAAAAGACCTTCACGTGAATTGCAAGGGCTGGATGCGATCATCTAAACTTCATAACACATTCAGGCAGGAAGGAAAACAGTTATTACATTCCACAGAAAGCATCCAGATTTTGCAATTTCATTTTTTTCCACAACAAAATCAAGATCTCTTCTGGCTTTCCATTAACGTCATTGGCCAATAGAGGAAAGAAGATTGGCCAAGAAAACAGCACCTGGAAAACCCAGGTTCAAGTTTCTTCACCGCCTGACTTCCATAAGGGCTTAAACCCACATGTCTAGCCACTGGGCTCTATAGTAATTCTCTATGACTAGACTGGATTATTTTACTTTATATAAATGAGTAAACATTAACTGCAATATAAGAGGGTGGCTTTTATCTTAGTACTGTCTTGGGAATTAGCTATAAAAGGGATCTGCAGTCTGGTTGTTTCAATACCAAACTGGTACTTCAAGCAGCACACTAGCGTCTAGATGTGAATCATCATAGTTCCAGAAAAAAGGTGGAAAATAACTTTCCTAGCATTTTCTCAGCTTGCTCTAATACACACAACACATCCATGTGACATCCTGACAACCCCTGTTCAGCGCACTCTGTGACATGCCTCACATCAAAATGCTGATGTGCACCAACTTCCTTTCCCCAGATTGCTTATCTACCTGGTGAGTCCTTGAACTGCTTCACGCATCTCTGCATTGTCTTAAAAGAGTCACTGACGTTCTTTTCTAGCTGGTCAGCCTGAATTTTCATGAGAGGATCATTCATCCAGCTCTCATACCACTGCATCCAGTCTGACACTGTAGTCCAGAGATCATAGTACGGCTGGAAGTCCTTAACCATCCTGGATACCTTGCTGTACTTTGGAAAAAGAGAAAAAGCAAGCATAAGCAACAAGTGTATTCTCCTCTAGACAACTGCTTGCATGTCAAAAGGCCAAAAAAGGGCACAATTCTTTTTTGAATCACAATCAAGCAATGAGAAAACATGTACTTCAAGAGGATGCATCGGACTACTTCTGGGACCACAATAGAGGTTCCCAGGGAGAGCACCTGGCAGAGCTGGGCTTCACACGTTCAGGCCAAAACGTATCCAGTGGAGCTGTACCTGCACCGTGTGTCGGGCATGGAAAGCACTCTCTCCACTTCCTTCTACAGCTGCTCCGGCTGCAGAATGAGGAGATTTTGATGGGCAGTCCACACGCAATGAGTGAAAGCACACACTGCACACCATATTGAAACCTGGCTCCTCACAGTGAAGGAGAAGTAACCACAGAGACAGGAAGGAAGCACGTGAACTCCTCATACTCTGCAGCCAGACTAGGCTGG
The DNA here is from genome assembly GCA_002844005.1 of Limosa lapponica baueri. Classification (NCBI taxonomy): domain Eukaryota; kingdom Metazoa; phylum Chordata; class Aves; order Charadriiformes; family Scolopacidae; genus Limosa; species Limosa lapponica. The sequence continues at coordinate 29,213 of KZ507017.1, read as the reverse complement.
ACGTGGATAACAATGATTCATTGGCAGCTGAACAGCTACAGGCAAAATGTATGTTTGCATACAGGGTTGCTTTAGGAGAACACGCTACGCTCCCAGCCCAGCCAGCTGCCGCGCACCACTATGCAACCACTCTCATTCACGCCCATGTGACTGCAGTAACAGCCTTACAGATATTGATGCGTCTGAACTGCTGCTTCCAGAGACCTTCCCCGTCAAATTCCTCCTCATTAACATCACTGAGATCTGAGCGCGAGCCCCAGAAGTCTCTCACAGCAGTGGCAATATCAGGCCCAGGAACAGCCTGCCACATTCACCTGGGATCAGCTCTTCTGCAGCACAGAGGAGGGACGGAGCAGTGTGGGCACTCCACACACCGTGGAGCAGGTCATCAGATAAACCAAAAGAGCATGAAGGATTCCTTCCCAAGGAACTGCGTCTCGTTATTTGCTCTACCTACAGCCTAGAAGGCCCAACAAAGACTAGGGTCCTGTAGGTACAGGACCTGACACTTACATTCGTAACTTTCATCCCAAAGATTCTCTCCCTGTTGTTGTAAAGAATTGCCAAATTCTGAAGCTCCTTCAGCTGATTCCTGACCTCCCTTGCTTTGTTAGCCAACCCGTGAGCTTGGTTAACATCCACCTGGACGGAAAATCCACCTACAGTCAGCTGGAAGAGAAAAGGCAGGCATGAGGTGTGGCTCTAAAACCAAGTGCTTCCTCTGGAGATCTCAGCTTCCTGGTGTGCTCTTTGTTGCATTCAAAGGCAAGATTTTTATGCTCACAATTTCACATCCACCCTCCCACCCCCAAATCCAATTCCACTTCCATTTAGATCACGATGAAAGTGGTAAGGTGGTTGAAAGTGCAAATGTGATGACCACATGCTTTCTGTTTTTGTGACAACAGTTGATCCCCGAGGAGTAGGAGCAGTGAGTCTATGCCCAGATTTCTTGCTACTGAATCTACACTGTCATTAGTTACAGAATCAGTGAAATGATAGCTCTACTAGGTCATTGTTTGTTTCCAAGAATTGTTTAACAACACGTGTCTAGAGCTTCTCTAGTAACTTTCCTGGTTTGTTTTGGTGGTTCTGTTTTGTTTGTTTGTCTGGGGGTTTTTTGTTCGTTTTTTAATCTAATGTTAGGGAATTACCATTTTGGGAGGCTATTTCCAAGATAATCTAGGTCACTAATTACAGCCTTTCCAAGATGACATTTCTTTCCTGCATTTAGAAGTTTCTGGTGAAAAATAAAATTCAAACTATTTCAGCAGAAATCAGAGATATCTCAGCTCCAAAACCCTGCTATTGTTTCAGGGTCTTTCAGGCGAGATGAGTTCCATGACTGAATGCTGCATTTTCCCCCTTAATGGCAGCAATCACGGGACATGCTGTGCAGGGAACTGAGTACACAAGAAAGAAAAAGGAGGTGCATGTGTTGCCCGAGCACCAAGGATCGGAATATTGTATCCTGATGAACACCTTCCCAGTAAAAAAATCAGTATCTCTGCAGAGTATTGTCTTTCACACAAAAATGAAACTCTTAATCAAAAGCCCAGCTTCCAATAAAAAAAAATGAGGGGGGAGGTTGATGATAATTTTTGGTCCAATAATACTTTGACCTAAAAACTCATCTGACTAAAATCTCATCTGAAATTTTTCCCCCTGGCTGGCCACAAGAGCTTCAAGGGCCCCTTCTCTGGACAGTTTATTGTTAATGGCTTAATACCTCCATGTCTTCCAGTTTGTCTTGAAAGCCATTCTGATCCATGACCTGGATTTTGCGAAATTTGTCTTCATCCTCCAGGTGCTGGAGCCGAATGGCCTCAGTTTGCATAGTTATTTTCAGTGGCCAGTAATTTGCAGCCCACCTGCACTCACATGATATAACAAACAAAACAAAACACAACAAAAAAGAAAAGAAAAGAAAAGAAAAGAGGAGAGAGAGAGTTAAGCTTTTTGAGCATATGTTTGAAATGCTGAAAATAACAGAATGAGAAAGCCAACTCCCACCAAACAAGGAAGCTTTACAACAACAGAAACACATGTGGTTTCAACAAAACATTTTTTTCAGCTTTCCTTGTTGATATGCAGTCCTTGTGACTAGGCTATTCAAATGGAGAGGGCTGGGGAGAAGTGGAGGGCCTTTTTAAAAGGAACAAATTCAGCACGTTGCTGAAAAGCTAGGAGACAGCAAAATAACAGTTGGCATCCAGAGGGAATGTCTGTCTTTCAATGTATTCACAAGGAACTGAAAAAAATGGGGTCAGAGTCTTGGCTTGTGGCTTTTCAGGGCTACTGAAAAAGCCAGTCTCCTGTTAAGCAGGGCAGCGAGGGGCCGGGGTAACCCAGATACAGTGAAGCCCTGGATAGCGAGGCTTCTGCAGAGCACCCTGGGGAGCGCGATGCAGATACAGGAGTCTCTCTGCAGAGACTCGCTCAGGTTGCAGACACACTGGACCAAGTCCATGTCACATGAGAGGTGCTCCCAGGGCTGAGCTGCCTTTGGAAGCTGTGTAGCTGTTTGTGAGCTGACTCTGCTACTGGGGCATAGTCAGGCCCCAATCTGAATAACATAGCCAAGGATCAAACTAAGAGGAGGCTGCACAGAAAAGAAATGCAGTAACAATAATACAGGGTTCATGTTCCTTCCTAGTCCTAAGCAAACCTAAGTGTGCCTATCTTGGAAGTGTTCATTCAGTTTCAGATACAGACTAAACTGGGCGCTTTGAGACCTTGCAAATGTCTCCAAAAAAACAAGAGAAAAGAGCTTTAATACATTAAACAGGTTAATAGCTACCAGTTTGCTTTGCCCCAGGCCAGAGGGCAGCATGAACCCATGCTTCTTCTCTATAACCTTCATTTCAAGAATTCAGTGCTCATGTAGCCTGAGAGGCACTTAAAAGTTCTGCTGGAGCCCCTGACAGACACATAGCCCCTGAAGCACCAAGGGTGGTAATTGCTGCAAAGTGTCCCACTTTGGCAGTGGGAGAAATGCCTTGTGCTCACATGTCATTGAAATCTTCTTCGGTCAGATTGTAAAGGAATTCCTCCATGACCTTGTAATCTTCCGTGACTTCACGAATCAGTTCCTGCACGGGGCGAGAGAAAGAGACAAAAAAATAGACACCTTTAGACCGTACTGATTCCAACTCTCTGGTGTATACCTCATTTTCATGAGGTGCCTTTGAAGGGTGTTAGTCACACAAGCTTAATGCGATGTAGGCTGCTTCTCTGCTGTGTGAACAGTGGGAATGGATTTACAACCCCTTGTTCTGCGAACGATCACACCATCATCACCCTCTGTTCTGTCTGAATGAAAAGAAGTGTGACCTAGTGGATAAAGTGCCGGACAGAAATTGAGTGTTTGGGGTTATTCTCCAGGTTCCTTCTTTGGCACAGACAAGTCAATTGACAGCTTGATGCCTTTGTTCCCCATTTGTTCACTGGGAGAATACGTACACTTTAAATAACTTTGAAATAACTCGGCACTAGAATGTACTATTAGAAGAAATGTGTTAGCAGCAATATAATCATTTGATAGCAGAAATATTTTCTTGAAAACAACATTCATTTTTAGGAGACAGGTATTAGGTACACAAATACAGAATAGATGATGAAGGTAGCAAAAAGCATACGTAAGTCTTTTAGGTAAGATTTGTAACTGCTATTTTGTTTTGCATAGATATTTAAATTCATGATATGTGTATCTAAAAATACAAATCTTAAGAATTACAAAAATAGAAAGCCAGGAATCTTACGGCCTTGCATACATAGACATCCAAGCAAAAAAAATGGAGTTCTGCTTCTGAGACACCACACATTGCATTGACACATTTCCTCCTCACTTCCCTTGGTGTCCATAAGGGGAGCATGTCCTACCTCCTGCACAGCCAGCTGCTCGGGGACTCCCTTCATCCACTCCCGCAGCTCAGCCAGCTCCTCAATAGTGTTTGGTTTCTCATGCATTTTGTGGCTGACGGATTCATATGCACCACAGATCTGCAGGAGGACACAGCAAAGGAAAGACCGTCAAAAAGTTATTAACTGCTAATGGGCAAACTGGAAAACCCGCCATGATCCACCCACTTCCTATTCTGAAGGTGGTCTAAAGTGATGAGCACATGGTCCTGTTCCATCTTTTTCTCTCCACAGTCTTTCTCCATCCACCTCATTTGAGCTCAAATGGAATGAGACTGCTAAAAAAAGAGGAAGAGGAACTACAGGTATGTGGTTGAAATGATGACAGAAACAGATTCAGACAACCCTCTGGAAGATGCAATTGTCTATATTCGTTATCCTCAGAGGAAGCAGAAGGACCTTCCAGTTGTCTAGCAGGTGGATCTTTTCTATCCACCAACAGATTTTTATAAGATGGTAAGGTCTTGAAGATTTTCATCTCAGGAGATACAGCTTTCAGGCACATAATTTTTTAAGTATATTTAATACTTGATGTGGTTGAGTCTGCGTATCTCCCTTCTAGTTGTTTTTTTTTAACTAATCACTCCAATGCAATCTTTAAAATATCCCTAAAAATGTGGCCTCAGTTGCTGTCTTTTGGCCGTTTCACAAACACAACAACCTCAAAAGCAGAAGGACTACACAAGACACTGACAGATAATCTGTCAAACGAGGTAACTTACATCCTCCACCTGCAAATGGAGGTTTTCAGCCAGTATGTCCAACATGGAAGTGGCAAGTGCTTTGTATTTTTCGGACAGATTTTGCTTAACACCTTCTATGCTGACATGGAAGGGACCAATGACAATAGAACTAGGTACGGTGTTGTCCAGGTTCTCCTTTTCAGCCAAGTGCATGTTTACTATATTCATCACCTCCTGGGCAGGTGGACACTGCTCTTTGTACTCTCTGCAAATAAAAACACCAACAAAAAAGGTAACGTAGACTTTAAGACCATTTGAACATCCAGGCTGTTTGCAGGATGTCCAGAGGTGTCTGCCCAAAGAATCAAGACATGAAATTATTAATGAGTTACTGTTTACTGTTATTAAAACATGCATTGATTTGAATGCATACGGCTTTCTGCAAGCACAGACTGAAAGGGTACCAATGCCTTCTAGACTTTACAACCAAAGATATGCCCACATAGGAAGTGAGGAGTGTTTGTACCACAGTCAAGTACATGTGTGCTAGCTTTAACTGAGCATGGGAAGCTATGGCAGCAAAGACATCCCATCTAAAGTCCATCTATTTGGGTGACCAGCCTGCACTGAAAGCTCTGCTTAAGTGCCTTCACTGCTATGGTTACCAACGCCAAGCAGAGAAAACCAGGCTCCCTATGACTACCTGCGCTGCAGTTATACCCACAAAGCGGTGTAGACAGGCCCCCAAGTTTCAGAAGACGTGTAGAAGAAGAAATGGAACTGGTATGTAGCTGAGGAACATTATTGGGGAGTAATGGAAGGGACAGACTCAAACCTATGATGGGCACAATAGGTGTGGAGTGGAATAAGAGCAGGTAATATTTTAGCTGCAGAAAAGGAGCAGAAGAAAGAGATGAAAGAGGTAATAAGGCAAGAGGAGAAGGAGAGACAAAGTGAAAACACTGGTGTAAACAGTGCAAGATCCGGAGGCACCTTAGGGGAGGGCAAGCACTTCAGTGTGTTCTGGGAAGAGACAGGAATTTGTCAGATGGGATTTGTAAATTGATTAAGCTGGAATAACAAAAGAGAAGAGGGGCTTCAGTCCCACTGTTTGGAGAAAACGTGAGACCTAAAAAGAAGAGCATTAAAGCAACAAAGGCTAAAGGACAGCATAGATGCAAGGAGTTCTGGCAGTGGAAACAATGCGGCTGAAACAAAAGAAAACATTACTTTCTACAGAATGTTATCAGCCTGAACAGATGCTATTTGAAAGAGGTCAGAGTCAAGTATGCTAACTGGATTTTCAAACAGGATGAGTCATTTTTAGGGCCATTAATATCTCCAATTACACTTACAAACATGACAGGAATGTGACTGCTGTCAGAGGCAGGAAGAAATTCTCACTGCCACCACCAGTGCCCTCTAAAAGCATGGACCATTGCCCATGGCTGAAGGCTGCCTCTGATGGATGCCTGATCTCACCTGAGGTATTTGCAGATTTGTGGTCTCAGAGCAGGTCCCACACTCTCACGCAAATCCACATAACAGCTTCTGAAAAGGCTTGCCATTTGGGTTAGAGATGGCTTTGTCAGAAGCCACTTACCTTAGGAAGAACTCGAGGTCATTGTTATTTAGCTCTAAAAACTTCTCATATCTCTTGCCATAGGCTTGGAGAGGGATCAGTGCCTTTCGAATGGCAGATCGCATAGCCTCACGTAGTTCTTCCACTTCTGGTTCATGTAAGCCCACGGAGTCCAGAAAGAGTGTGTCTGTGATAAGTATGTTCTCCAACACATACTGGAAGAGGAAGGAGAGGGGTCTTTCAGGACTAGCAGACCTAACCATGCCTCCGCAGGAGAGGGGCGAGACAATCACTAGGGGCACCTTTGGGAAGTCATGCAGTCCGTCCTTCTACCTTGTGTGAGGAACTGTTTTATGAGTTTTATGCTGCATCCCCAAAGGAGGAGGATCTAGGGAGACAGGTCTTTGACAGCAACAGGCAGAAGGATGCATACGCAGAAGAGATCTGCACCAGACTGACAGCACTGGAAAAAGTGCCATTTCCTTTATGAGTGTACTTTTACCAGCTGACATGCACTTCGGGCAACCAGGCTGCTTAGGACATGTCTCCACAGAACGTGCAGCACCAAAGTCTGCTTTGATAGAAACCACATAAAACAGCTACAGTGCTGGGGAGCTTAAAGAAATCCCGTCAGAATAGAACTGCATTAGCACAGTGCTGTGCCTAAATTAATTTAACTGGATTCCCAACTACCTACTTCTGCAACTCTCCCCCTCAGCACAAGCTCAGGGGTGTCTATGCCAAGCTGCAATGCACTGAAGAGACTTTCACAGCTTTATCACTGTTGATACAGAAGAGTTCACCTTCTCCAGCTGTGGGACAGTATGAGTCACCAGGATTCCCTTATCGAACAGAGAAATGAGGGACTTCTCAAAGCTCTCCACAGGGGGGCTGAAGTGAACACCGCTGCTGTCTAGCACAAGGTCTGTTAGAAAGAGTGGATTCCTTTGAGGCCTGCAGTGGGAAGAGATAAGGAACAGGGATGCTTTTTGAGACAATGGCACACAATTATATTGCTCTGGTGCCTATACTAAAGTGCCTACTGGACAGGGAAGGAAAGCAGAGGAGAGGAGGACTGTCCCATACAGTTGAAGGTATGAAACACCGGGTTCTGAATTTACCACTAATGACATAAAGACATTGAAAACTCCTGTCTATCAAAGGCGAAAGAAATGTCAATTGTGACACACCAGGATCCCCAAAAGCCATAAGTTGATGTTGAGAACTGGAGCTGCTTTACAGAAAAATTCTAGATGCTCTTCAAACCAGGCATTCAGCATCTCCAATATACTCTTAAAATGCACCTTCCAGAAGC
>KZ507017.1:6403-19989 GCA_002844005.1 Limosa lapponica baueri | reverse complement strand
TAGTCTGTCTGCTGGTGTTGCAAGCACAGTAATTTAATTAAGTACATAAAGAACACAGAGTGTAGAAAAGCATTATCCCCATGAGTGCTTCAGGAAGAATCAAAGCTCTTGTACCTTGCAGCTGGAGGGATGAGGAAATAAAAAAAAAAAAAGGCAACTTTTGAGTGCCAACCAGGACTGTTATCTGCATGAAGATCAGGAGGAGGAAAGAGGGGCTGTATCCCCCTGTGGCCACTTGTTCAACACATGACTAAGAGCACAGTCAACATTGGCTGATGTTAACTAGGGGAATACGGCTCTTTCAGCCCATTCTCCCCACATCCCAATAAATTTGACATGCAAATGCAAATTCCTCCCTGCCCCACCAACAAAATCTCCTTTGAAAGCTCATCTGTTTCCAGGGAATCTATCTGCAGCTGCTGCATCTGTCTAATACACCCTGAGAGCCTTGCTGGCTGCTCCATGTGTTTGCCCCCATGCCTCCTCCACTCACCTGAGTGAAGGTCTGGGTCTGGATCTGTTCAAACTCTTCCAGGCAGACATGGCTGGCTAAAGCCGAGTTAAACAGAGACATGGTGGCTGCCTTGTTGCACTCATCTTGCACCTGTGTAAGGAGAAGGATGACTTCTGGCCTGGTCAGGAGTGAGAAAGAGTTGAAATATGCTTGTTGTTCAGCAAATGGATAGTCTGGGATATGGATGAGCCCTGGCACCAAAAAAAAAGAACATGTTACTGCCTGCAACAGCCCCAACCTCTGTTTTAGAGGAAGAGTACAGCTCGCTTTGGGACAGTGTTTGGGAAAAGGACTCTCCTCTGAAGCACAGGGCATACCATGTAGCAGTTTCAGTAGATGACTAGATGAAAGAGAGAGCCTCTGCTCTGCAGCAGACTTTCTGCAGCCTCCCATTACAGGCTGAGGGACTGTCTTGGTGCCTGACCTTTCTTAGGCTCATCAAATTCCCATGAGAAAGAAGATGGGACTTGTGGAATCTTCCCACTGAGGCTTCAAGGCACAGCTGAGTCATCTCATCTGTGAGAGGCCACTTGTGAACCACCTCAAGGCATTCCAACATTTGGAAGATCAAAGTCCACAAAACACACACACATCCCCACCCCTCCACCCCCTTTTACTGTGGTTCATTTTCCTCCAGATCATAACTGTAGAAGAGCCTGAGCCCTGTTTCACACCTGAGGTATGCCACAGCTGAGAGCAGCAAAGGGAAGGCAGCCAGCCCCAGCACAGTGCTGAACGGGAGGCAGTTAAGCTAATTACCCTGCCATGCACTTGGTGCCACTAAGGGTACACTTGCACAGTTACTGCCGCTTAGCTGATGGATGGTAATGTTATACTGAGGTAACATGAACATGCAAATAAACCCTAAAAAACAGCAGACATACTCAAAAGTCTCATATGATCTCCTGCTGCTGTCCCTTATGAGTCTTAATCATCAACGCGAACCTGAGAGTTTCTACAACAGAGCACCAATCCTATCAAAGACAAGAGGTCCTATAACCATGCCAAGTTCAAACTGCTTCACTGTGTCCTGTACCTTTCTCTGGTACTGCCTCCTCCTCTTTGTCTGGCAGGGTGACATAAGAAAACGTCTCAGGTTTGGAACTGACGACTCTGTCAAAGCTGAGCCTGTTCATGGTGCGTTCATAGTCTAATCTCACTTCTTTCTCCAGGTAGCACATATGGTCTAACACCCTGTTACAAGACATGGAAACAATGATCATCCACAGTGTTCGAGCAGAGTTCTGTCTGTAGCTTTACTGCAAAACCCACCCTTCACTCCCTGCCTCCTGGATTTGCTAGCCCAGAGGCTCAGCTACCACTGAACACGTTAGGAGAGCTGTGCAGACAATGAAGCAGCCAGCAAAGCTCTCAACTGGAGATTTAATGACAGAGGCAAGTGGGGACCTAGGACTAGGACTGCAGCCTTCTCAAGTGCCTTTTCAGATCAAAGCAAAATCTCCAGTGCAGGGGAAGAACCATTACAGAGGGGAAGGAAAAAAAAAACCACCCAAGAACTGAGGAAGATAGATGGCATTTCTGGAAAAGTTGGGCTATTCGAGCTGTCCTCCCAACTGCCTCCTTCTGAACACCTCTTGAAATCAGTCTCCTCAGCCAAAACTTTCGTGTATAAGTGCTGAAACCGTGCTCTATTTGCCCTGGGAAATCATCATCTTTCACCTCAAGCAGGCAGAGCACTTTTCTTTATACCTCTATTTCTGCTCACAAACAGAGACTAATTACTCTGCTACTCTAGTTTGGCTGGCAGACCATGCAGCCCTTCACACCTTCCTGTCTCTGAGCAGGGCAATCAGTCATGGCTGATTCCCAGTGACACCACCAATGTTTCATGATTCATCAGCCCAGGGACTCTTAAAATGCCTTCCTGATATGAACTGCATCTCAAAGAGACACTCAGTTATATCCAGGTGGAGATCTCCTGTTCTGTTTGCTTCACCCTGTGTAGGTCTTCTTTTGATTTGTTTTAGCAGCTGCTAATAGGTAGAAGAGTCACCAGCAGACAACATCCACTTCTGGAGACAGCTGGTGGTTTGCAGATCAATTCAGCAATGACTGATCTGTTCCCTGAAAGCACAGGGAGACAGCAAGGTCAACCATGCCATTTCTGTCTAACCTTCCTGCTGTTGAAGGCCATTTAACTGCAGGTGTAAGCATGGCTCAGAGGATCTGCATATGAAGTACGTCTCCTTCATCTGGGAACACTGACAGATCACTCATCCTGTACATGTGTCCCTGGGGCTCTTGTCCTACCTACTTCTGATGACACTCTGGGCAAGAGGGTGGTGTGCATGCGCAAAGGCTGGAAGGCAGATGAGATTCACAGTCTACGAGCTGGATGCTCAAGATCTGCCTCCATTGCCACTTGTTTTGTAGCTCTACGAAGTCCTACAATGTTAATGGACTGAATGCAGGCTGAGACTCCAGACATGTACTTGATGCTTTACCTCTCCTCTATGTGCAGTTTGGGAGCGTGCATAGCCAACAGCTTCATCTTCTGCAGGCTCTTCTCATTGATGCTATTTAGTCCATCCATGGGCATGCAGTCCACATACAGGTGATACAGTAGCAGCGCCTGTGTCTTCTTACGCAAGCTGTTGGCAGAAACTACCCGCTGTGCAAACACCCGGGGATCTTCAGCCAGAAACAGCAGGAAAACTCGTGGTACCCAGTACTGGCATGACAACAATGGGGCTCTTCCTGGGAAATGAAAGCAAATCTTACAAGAGTCTACAGGGAAAACAAAACTCAGAATAGCTTGCAGTGCTGACAGCAGCTTTTTGATGGACAATATAATTGGGCTGTCTTACTGGAGATTAAAATGAGGGATAAAAGCCGAGGACAGCAAGAGACAAGGAGCATGGAATTAGCAGCATTTCCAAACTCTTTCAAGAGGGGAGTACTTCATCTTAATCTGTCCACATTCCCCCTCAAAATGGCATTGTCCCAGAAAGACCATCATTTAACTTTTCTTGAAGGCAAGAAAGATGGGAGACAGGGGAAAAAAGAAAGGTATCTCCAAATGGAAGGCCTCAAATAGGTTGTCAAATCAAGGTGTGGAGTTCTCTCTGCTGGAGGTTTTTCTGGACAGGTTAAATAGACATGTGTCAAGAGTCATAACAGGGAGAGGAATTAAATGACTTCTTGATGTCCTTCCCATCTCTACCTAGGACCAGCGTGGGTAATGAACTGGCTCTCAGAGTATATGCCAGGTCCCAAAAGGCCTGACTCGAAACACACCTTCTGGAGTTATTCCTCCATTGAGGATGGGTCTCCCCTCTTCATCCCGCACCAGCCCATTCTCATCTGTTTTATGGACCAAGTAGAGCTCTGTTTCCTTGTCATAATCCAGAACACCAACATCAATCCACTTGTAGATTAACTTCTGGCTTTTGGGGTCCTCTGAGAGAATCAAGGATTAAAACAGGGTTAGTCCATTCTCCTGGTGGCTACAGCAAATGGACTTTCCTGATCAGAGTGGTGATACTACAGCTAAATCCATTTACTAGTTTGAATTGAGGTCAATCGCACGTAATTTCTGCTGTGATCAACTAAATAATGAGCTCAAATCTTACAGTTTAGCATTTCCAACTGTTTGCACACACCAGAGCACTTCATTTTTCTCCTCTTATCTCTGTGAGCTCCCTGTTGGACAATCCTCCCACCTCCTGCTTCAGGCACTCCCCCTCACTTTTTGCAGCCATAGTCTCATATTTGGGTCCCGTATGCCCCTACATCCTCTTTCAGCCTGTACCTGGGGACCCCTCTGCCTCCCAGTTCCTTCACCCCTGGATCCAGGACCCCTCATTACCCACATGGGTTCTGTGGGGATCTCATTCTCCTTTCCCATGTGCAGCTCCAGCCCTGTGTCACCCTCCACAGGAGTCCTCATTCTTCTAACTGGGAGTGGGTGTAAAACCCTGTGCCTTCTCCCCCCATCTGTTGTTTCTCTGGGTCATTCCCAGGGCATCTAACTCTTAAATGTTCGGAGGCTACTTCTAAAAAAGTGGAAGCAGTCAGTCCAGGGCAGCACTGACAGCTGTTGAGATCCCTGGTCTCTCGCTCTGTCTGCCTGAGCCTGGGGAGAATGAGTTACTGCTTTTCTGCTATTCAGGGCTGCATTCATCCGAATCGACATGTTCCCTTCTGCTGAACGGGCCTGTAATTGTTAGCATTGCCTCATTCATTCAAGCCTTACCGTGTCCTAGTACATCATCTGTAGGTAAAAGTGCTTTTCCAGGCACTGGCTTTCTATCATGAGATCCTGGCTCCAGTCCTAGCGAGATCCACTCTTCTGGAGTTCGACAGTCATAGTCTTCATTGTCAAATATCTAGAAAGCCAGGAGATGAGTGAAATGAAGTCTTATTTCAGAGAGAAGAAAATACCTGATACAAAATTTCATGAGAGGAAAATTAATATGCAGTTCCTAAGTGGGCTGTGAAAAGGGAAAACACTCCAGGCGCAAACACTTTGCTCAACAATCTTCTCCCAAACAGCAATATTTCTACCTCTAGCTCTCTCCTAGGGAGCTAAGATCACCACCTGGAGAGGTCTCACACAATAATACATAATAATGCATCCAGAAGGAAACACGAGACAACACTTTTTCTATGGACATACAAATGACACTGAGGACTATCAATTCTGTTGAAAGTTGTGGGCACCCTGCAGAAGATGCTCAGCATCTTGTAGAGATCCTTCAGGGCCCAAACCTGCTCTGAAGCACTTCCTTGTTTTATCACTTGTTGTATCAATGATGGCTAAGTGTCCTGCAATTCTCAGAAACATCCTGTGGTATAAGCACTGAGATAGATCACAAGTGGCAAACACGCTCTCTTACCTTTAATGGGAGGTAGACAGGAAAGACAGGATCTTTCTTCTCCACAATAGTTGGCATATTGTCAAGATTGTGGTGCCTTGGCATCAGCTGATTGGAGTCTATCCCCTTGTTGGCTAAGAGCTGAGCAATATCGAAGGTGAGATATAGCCGTCTTCTCCTGTTTGGAATCAGATGGGGAAATAACCACTTAATGCACCTTTCTAGATGCATGGGCTCCCATGCCTACTACTCCACTTTTTGACCATGCACCCCTACCAGTAAAAAAGTTTTTGAGCACACATCACATACATGTATATTTCTTCATGTATAGAATAGAACAGTTCTGTTGAAAGGGACCTACAACAATCATTCTAGTTCAATTTATAAATTATATACATGTACTATTGTACTAATATATTATGCACATTATAGAGCATATACAAAAATAGAAATTTAAAAAGGAGGAGAAAAAGATGAAATAAATACTCTTCACAAAAATACTTTATTCCTGCATCCCAGTGGATTGTCTTATGCACTCCTTGTGATGCGCACACTCCACTTTGGAGACCACTGCCCTACAGTATAGTATTTTCCTAAAGATTTTTGACATGTCATGTCTTGAAAGCAAAAATCAACACCCTAATCTGCTATGTCCATTCCATAATGATGTCTAGACACTTTCTGGTTACTTACTTCTCTACCTCCATGTTCCGAGAGCATTGCCCTGGAAGCTGTTGGAAGGCAATTTGCACTTTGGGCTTAAATGATCGTACTGGGAAATCTGACTTGATGAGGTTCTCAGTGGTTGGTCCAATCACTTGCTTATCCAGGATGCTTCCAAAGTCCTCAGGTATCTTGAAGGTTGTGACTAAGAGACAAAGAGAAACACAGGTCTGAAACCACCAGACGTCACTCTGCTGTGCATTCACACACACAGGAGGACTGTGCTGTCTCCTGGGTTGTCTGTAGAAGTCACTTCACCAGATTTGTGAAAGAAATCAAGCAGACATTGAATGGGAAACAAAAGGAATACCAGAACTACTGTCATGCACCTTATTAAGAGGTAGGGCACTGACCTGGCTCGAAGGAGCTCTGTTCTGTTGTAGCTTTGCTACAGACTCTCTAGATGATCATGGGCAAGTTCCTGTCTCTAGTGCACAGCTTCCCTCACTCTCAGAGAGGGGTGGGATTCCCCTGCTTTCCTGGGGTGCCCCGTGACCAAGAGTCAGTCATAGCTGGGAGAAACTCGGTCAAGATGGTGATAAAGAGCTTATGAATATTGCAGGAGAAAACACGCTGCTCAGGTCATCTTTAAGTGGTGAAGTCCCCATTCACACCTTACTTGGGGCAAACCTCTCCTCGGGTTTTGCTCAAGCGAACCTCCCACTCACATCAGCAGTGGTGTGAGAAAAAAAAAAAAGAGTTAAACAGCTAACAATCTCACAATTTGGCCAAATGTTTTCAACGGAAATTTGGACTAAGCAAAAAGTATACATTTCCAAGAATTGGCTGAAATTAAACCATGTCATTTACCCCATAAATAAACCAAACTGTTTATATTGCTAAACAAGCTGCAAATAATAGAACAGCAGCAAACTGGGAATTTGAAGCTTAACCTAAATTAAGTAATTGCATGCAAGCTTTAAAAAGCACTATTCCCTAGATAGAACTAAGCATTGAGACAAAAATAGATTTTGGTGAAACAAGAGCTTTTCATTTGATGAACTTTCACACTTCACCCAAGGAGAAACTTAAGGTTCTGGCTTGTAAGCGGGTATTTTGGATGTCAAGCTTTGGACCAATCCTTCACCCTGCTCCATGTGCTTCTGCTTGCACCATGGACATGACCCCTTGATTTCAAAGCAATTGTGTAGAGCAGCCAATAATGCTGAAGCCAGGCACATTTCTGGATGATCAGGTATCAAAAGGGTCCTCTCAGAGGTCATTCCCTTGCTCTTCTTAAATGGTCCCTGACACAACCCTTGTAGCTGTACATTGTCTGCTTAGGGATGGAAGGAAATAGCCGCTGAATTGGCTCCTCTCTCTACTCCTCTCTCTTAGGAAAGGCACCTAGCCTGGAATAAATATCATCCTAAACATTTGCATTGTCCACACCAACATGCATGTTTACAATAATTTCAAGGAATCCCTAAAATGCAGAGGGTTTACTACAGTTCCTTTAGCCTCATGCATATCTCTTGCTTGGGGTCCTTACAGAATGGCCCTGATTTATATTTGTTGTCAGGGAGCACAGCTGCTCCAATTTTGTCACTTTATTGTTGCAAAATCCATGGCACCATCCATTATGGCACTTTGTGCACTATCAACTATTTATGTCAATACTTAGCGTTTCATTTGCATTTACATTTCCAGCTTGATAGCTTCTTCCCCCTTGAAGAAGCAGCAGATCATAAATAGAGATCTGTCTCCACTTGTTAGGGATGAGTCTAGCTTGTCAAGATTCACTTGAGGATGCAGTCATTTGTCCTCACTCATGAAAATAAATGTCACTTCTAAGCACAGGAAGGTGGTATATATAGTTACCATCTTTCTCTAAGACTAAAATCCTCTCACATGCACACTTTCACCCACTGCCAGCCTGTGATCCATATCCCCAAGGGGGCCAGGAAAGGGCTGGCAAACCTTTCAACCATGCTCTGTTCCTATATTTGAGCATCCATGATAATACAACAAGCTCTTGTAAGCAGGTGGGACCAGCAGCTCTGTATACCCAGAGGCCCCTTGCATCTAGGGAGAACAAGCCGCTCCAGGGCACAGCTGGATGCAGAATGATTAAATGAGCGAGAACCACAATTTTGGCTATAGGTACCTAGATCCTGAGTACAGCTCTCACAGGCAGGTCCCATTTTCACAGCAAAGGGGCATTGCTGGCTCCATATGCAATGATGCTCTCCTGGCATATGGCCCGTGGGCCCAAACTCCCATAGGCAGCAATGCAGTGTACTCTGAACCCTGGGGGCAGTAGAAATCCAGGAGAAAAGGGAACATGGTTTTACCACCCAGTCAGACCACCTTGCCTCACCTCTAAACTCACTTTTCACGGGACATTCAAGCAGCTCAGCACCATTCCTGGCACTGACAGCAGAATGAAAGCAGAGCACTAACCTGGAGTCATCAGCCTAGTTCCCAGCACGCTCACTATAAGCAACTAGAAAAGTCATGGCCCCATTTCCTGCCACGTCACATTTCCTCTCAGTATATTACCTTTAGGAGTGTGCTGCTCGAGGTCCGCCTGCTTTAGCAAAGAGTGGTACATTTGGGGGCCAGGACAAACATCCTGAAATGCAGCAAGGGAAGTATCAGAGATAACAAAGCACAGTTGTAGCACAGTGGAAGGGTGGGTTACAGAGCTCCAGAGATAAAGTGAGACTGTAAGACCAAATTTACCAGAGCTTTAGGGACAATTCAGACTGTGAGTAATGGTCAGAAAAGGCTCAAAGAGGCACAAATACCTGGAAACTTCAGTCCAATGCACAGAGAGGCAGGGGATTTGTCAGCTCAAGATGTGGGTTGGGGGCTGATTAGGCAGGCAGGCATGAGGATTTTACTTCCAAATATCATCTGCACTCAAATCACATGCCTGCCCTACCATGCTGGCATCCTAAACCCGAGTGATAGCCCAACAGTGATAGCCCTGGCCACTGAGAAAGGCAGCACAATTACGATCAAGAAGAGCCTTATGGCTTCATTTTGTAAGGGTCAAGGTCCTTCACAAAGGCCTCTGATCAAAATGAAGTGCTAAGACCTAGGCGAAAGGCTATATTTCTCCATACCAGGTGTACTATAGGTCTTTCCATTTCAGAAGGACAGTGGTAGAAAAAGAATTGTTCTTTGCACTTACTCTTGAGACGTTGGAGGCTCCTGGAGTGAGGACATCAGCATAAAATCTCTTTTGTCTATAGGACGAGTATTTTTTTGGCCCCTGGTTGCAGCTATCAGGAAGCAACAAACTTGTTCCTGGAATGCAGTCCCAGCCTGAAGCCTCATTGCTGGTATCAGGAAGGTTGGGGCTCATACCCAGAGAATTCATCAAATCCTTCTTCGCTTTATCCATCTTAGGAGAACAAATGCTGTGATCCAACCCTGGGTTTGCTGGAGTGGAAAGACATTGAGCCTGTTAAACACTTCATCTTTGGCACTCCTCCACACCCTCCCACCGCGCTGGATAGCGTTGACTCGCTAAGATGAGCGGGTAACAAGGTAGGTTCGATCCCCTGCTTCGATACCAAGTGCTGCCTTTGTGACCTGGGAGCCATTGGTCTCACGCGGGTGGCTCAATGGCTCACTAACCCTGGGGAAAGAGAGCGCTTTATTACTCCAGATGGATTTTGGAGGGGAAAAACCAGCAGCGTACACATGAAAAGCTGCTTTCCTGAAGCAGCAGGGGCTTCCCGGATCTGTGGCAGCAATCAAAAGGCTGCCAGGAGAATTTGAGTAAACTGGGACTACAAGAGAAGTGCTACTTTTGCTCCACCCAGATCCCTCAAAAAGCCTGTCACACTTGACTCCGGTGGGAGTAGGCTACAGCCTAGATACCAACACAGCTACTCCCAGGTGTAGTCTGACTCTTTCATTTAAATAATTCAGGAGAGATGTTTAAGCATCGCCTAACGAATATTAAAATATAGCCAGAAGCTCCCCTCTCTCTTCTCCTGCAGGGGATATTTTTGCTGGTGATCTCAGCTCACAAATAATTTCTACTCTTCCACCTTGGGAGACGCGAGTCCAGGCAAATATCACAGCTGTATGGCTTCAATTTATAAAAACCTTCACGCACTGAGATACTAATTAAGAGCAGCCCTTGGACTTCCGGCACGATGATAATGCAACCCTTGATTTTAGGCTTGTCTAAGCACAGAGATGACTACTGTAACTAATTAGTACAGCTAAAGTGACACAAGCCCCTCCAGCCTGCACACACATGCGCCGATGTAATGATGTACACATACCCGCACAGCTTATTCCTATAAATTATGAGTCAAAGCTCTCCGCGGTGTGTCTCAAGGCTACTCCGAGTGCAATATGGCTTATTCATCAATTCCCGCTCAGGGCTAGACCCAGACTCCTCATCCAGCCCTACCTGACTAAGGGTTTGTGTCCCCCACCCCTGCTGGGACCCACACGTCTGCCTTGCTTACTTCTGGAGGCCAAGCCTCTGCAACAGGCTGCCACAGGGGAGTCTCTAAGCATTAGAAAGACCTTGGCAGATCTTGCAGGCCACAGCTGGCACAGGACCCCTCTGGAGCCTCATCCTGACAGGGATATGACAACACAGCATCCTTTCCTGCCATGCCCTCTCCGCTCTGCTCTTGAACGGAGTGAAAACTCTGCCCATCCTATACTCTTGAACAGAAAGGGCAATTTTTTTTTCTGAATTTCACCTTGCTGCCTGTCTGCAAGAATGAATCAGGTACACACAGCAGAGAAAGCATTACATGCATGCCGGAGATAAGAGGGAATAGCTGTGCTGGTTTATTACTGTAGGTTCAAGCCAGTGCACAATTTTGAGAGGTTGAATCAAAAAGAAATCAGATAATAAATCAAGGTTACCATGATGCGAATCCTTTAAGTGAAACTGAGTAAACGAACAGATTGGAGAGACCTGGGAGACAAGATCAATAATACCGCCTCCCCTCCTTCAAGCTAGAAAATCTCAAATCTTTTCCTTCTCAGCTTCTCTTTGGCACGGCAACTGGAACCTCATACCCTGAAGAATGAATTTTCCATGGAGGATTTTGTTTTTATTAGCTATTTTATGCTCTGGCCATATCTATTTTAGCAGCCCAGCAGGATTGATTGGTATCAGCCAAGATCCAAGGATTCTTGATGAATCACTGCTGGACTCTTTTGTGCCTGCTGCACCTGCACAGAGAACAGCAGCAAGGCAGAACGACCCTGCAGTGGCTCTCCTGATGTGTCACCTGAGCACCCTCTTCCTGGGAGCAGGGGCAGAGGTGGCAATGTGACCTGCTGTACTTTTACCTCTTAGGACCAGAATCCTAAACCCACCCAATTGAAAAAAGCTAACCCCAGGATACGAGGTTCATCTGAACCTTTATCAGGCTGAGCAACTGAACCCACTCCCAATTTAGTAGGGCTGGCAATCTCTGCCTAGAACCAAAATAATGTGGTTGCTGCTGCTGACAGCCGAGTTCCTGTGATGGGGGAAGTGTGCACCAAGCCTGCCCACAGCAAGCCTAATTCTTCCCTGCTTTGCTCCCTCTGTACTCGCTCACACCTCCATAAAGTCCTTCCTGAGCACTTCTCAAAACAAAACAAACCCCTACTCAGCGTCCAGCTCAAAAACATCCATCTGTCACGCTCTCCCAGCTGCACAGAGGGAGGGTCTGGTGTTTTTAACTGCAAAAAAACCCTGACGCACCACCCAAAATAAAGAACAAAACCAGGCTTCCAAAGCTTCCCCAGCAATTCCCCAGACAGATGAGTAGAACAGCTTGTCTGAGCATGCTAAAGCTGATATAGAGATGGGAGAACTGTTAAGCACAAAGGGAACCCTCCTCTCCTGCCACCCCAGCTGGTGGGATGTGGCCAGCATTTCCAGCAAGGAGGCTTCCCAGAGCATGGTGGGCAGCTCGCTCTGGTGTCAGCCTCCAGCTTGCAGGTGGTTTGGTGCTCCCATCCAGCGCTCAGGAATGGTCTCGAGGTTGGTTTAAAAGACAAGAAGAGAGACAGTCTCTCTTTTATTCAGCCCAGCTGCTGAGCCAAGGGGTTTACTGCAGAGCAGTTCACTCTTCCCCAGCCTCCAACTCTGCCAACAGCACCTTCCAACCTCCTGCTCCCCCTAGAACGATGAGCACCATGCAGACTGTAGGGCTGTCCTCCCCACCCTCCCTCTGAGGGTGACCCCAGACCCTCATCCCTGGGCAGCAGAGCTTGGTGTGGATTGCCAAGGCTGTCACTGCTCGGGGAAGGGAACACCTTCCACCTTGCAGCAAGCACACAACAACAGCCCGAGCTTTCAGGCAGCTCTGGCAGAGCAACTGCCGAAATAGCTCACGCTCGAGGATTTCTCGGTTGCCTCAGGAATCCTGAAGAAAAGCAGTGAAACTGCCCCGAGCCTCGTTAGTGTCACACTCTGGCTGCTGCAGCTGCGGGCAAAGAAGCCATCTGCATGCCACGTTCGCAGTCTTCATTCCTTTCCTACTCAGAGCACTTTCCGCAGGGTTGGAGCTCCCCTTTGATAAGGTGAGGGGAAAAAGGAGTTCGGCTCATTGCAAGCAGATGAGATGTCTTCCTGAAAGCAGATCCTCTGCCCACCTCTATAACCCTTCACTCTCTGCTGCCCCTCTGCCTCCAGGAGCATCTCCCCGCTCGTCAATGGCAAACATCTGCCTGGCACCCAGCCATCCCAGCTTTAGCTATAATAAGCTTTGAAAAAATCTTTTCACGACTGCTGAAACGCCCATCTCTCCAGCAGTTCAGTCATGCTCTCTCACACCTGAAAAGCATGTTTCCTAGATATACCAGGTACATTGTACTATGCTAAATTGAACTATTCAAAATCAGAGCATATTTTAATGGCACTGCTGACACAATATTAGCTACAGCGTCTGTGTGTCATCATGGCAAAACTGTAATTACAATTTCCTCAGTAAATCCAGGCTTTACATATCCAAGAAGCCAGACTCCCACGTGTCTTGCTCAATGTCTGGTACTAGCTTTTTGATCTGTTGCCTCTACTTCGATTCTTTGATCCAAAGCTTTGACAAAATGGACTAAGAAAGCCTCTTTTCTTTCAAATAAGGTTCTAAACAGCTAAGAATTGCAACAGGAAAAGAGAAAAGTACTTTAAAAATAATCTAACCGCTAAGCAAAACTGCAGATTGAAAATCTAGTAGTCATTTATCTGAAATCTATCTGTGGACAGCCAGAACCCCAACTACTGCACCATCCAGACACCAACATGCGAAAATTCCTTCTTCCTATAATTTAAGCCATATATACAGGCTCAGACAAGGTGATGGGCTCCCAACAAACCGCTTTAAAGATTATCCTCTACTTCAAATCTCTACTTTAAAAAGGGAGTTGAAAGTAATTTCCAGTTTTGTATCAGCCCATTCCCTCTGACAATTTGCGTGGTTTTAAAACTGATTTTCCTCCGGGTTTTTTAAATGCATTCCTTTCTCCATGGGCGAACACCGCGCAACCACCGGGAGAACCCGAGGACTTGCAGGGGGGAACCGAAGAACGGA
>KZ507016.1:103924-115238 GCA_002844005.1 Limosa lapponica baueri | reverse complement strand
AAAAATAGCTATTATTAGAGTGATGCAACTATCATTAACACCTTTCTAAGTTATATTTTTGACATATGATGAAATTTAAATGAATATCAGGTGATGTGAACATGTTTCAAAGTCAAGTATGGAGAGAATCTATTCCTCTGTTTTAGGAAGACATTTTGCATAATAACTTCTTTTCAGATAAATAATCTGGAAAGATTTGTATTTTTCAGCTCAGTCAGAACTAGTGGAGGAATAGTTTTGTATATGCCTAATTGGTAAGGTATATAATAAAGAGGAATCTGTGTCCCTCCTTTTGCACACATACACACATAAAGGTGGGAATGGTTCAGAGTTGCACCAGGGGAGGTTTACACTGGACATTAGGAAGCATTTCTTTACCAAGAGGGTGATCAAACACTGGAACAAGCTTCCTAGAGAGGTGATCAATGCCCCAAGCCTGCAGTGTTTAAGAGGCATTTGGACAATGCCCTTAACAACATGCTTTAACTTTTGGTCAGCCCTGAATTGGTCAGGCAGCTGGACTAGATGATTGTTGTAGGTCCTTTCAAACAGAACTAGTCTACACCCCAACACCTCCCCATCCCCACCCTAAAACAGAGACAGCAGTGCCAAAGTTTTGTTGTTATCCTGAAAGCAATCGGTGGTAGTTAATGAGAACTTTAAAATATTGGGACAAATGTCTTCCCCCTATTATCTTGCTTAAATGTATTGGAGCTGCTTACTTTACTTTCAGGCTATTGTAATAACATGTGCCCTTAAAAATGCAAGAAGATCTTCAAGCACAGTTGCCTGTATTGTTTCTCTGCTGAGACCTCTGCACAATCTTCTGGATTCCCGTCTTCTTAGACCAGCTCTGTGCCCCTTAGTTACTCCTGCTCCTCCTCTAATCCCTCACTAGGAAGTCCCAGAAAGGCCTGAAAAACAAAGAGGTCATTTTTTGTAGACTATTCCTAATGGGCACGTATGATCTCCCAACAGATCTCCAAACCCACCGAACTGGAAGAGGAGTGGCATGTTGCTGACCTTTTGCTGTTTGTACAAATCCAGAGGGCAACAATTAGCCTTGCATGAAGGGTTTATTCTTACTTTTGTTCTGCAACATTTCACTAAAGGCATGAAATGGTGCAGTCGGGTGGACAGGAAACAAGAGAAATAGTACAGAACGCTGCATTTCTAACATTTGTGTTCATATCTTGGGCAAAGTATGCTTGTTTCAGTTTTCCAGTCTGGAGGAAACACTTGAATAATGCTTTTGTTCAAATTGCTGGGATGAAAATGGTACATGAAATTTAAGATTATCCATCTCCTCTTTATAGCTAAAAAGTTTCCACCTTCATGTCAGCCAGCAGGAGAAGGTAGATGAGCACTCTTTACCAACTTCAGTGTGAAGTCAGTTGCTTTCCTCATATTACCCCTGGGTCCTGTTTGAAGAAACTCTTCCAGCCTTAAGCAAATCCCTTGAGGAGTATCACAAAGTCCGTTCATCTGTGTGAACTGAGGGAGCAGCAGCCAGCAGCTGGATGAGCAGGGACGGGGGAGGAGAGAGTGGAAGAGAGAGTTACAGACACTTCTGCAGTGTTTGTCTAGTGGTGACCTGTACCTCTATAAAGGAAATATTGTTTGTGCAGCACTTGCAAGAAATAAAGTGCTGTAAAAGCCATGAAAACAGAGCACTTAAACCTCAAGTGATTTGAATTTGTAATGTTCTCCATTATTACGGGTAACGTGAATTTTCTTTAACTGCATAAAAGGATCCACATTTTTAAAGGCTTTCATTAAAATATTTATCTGCTGTGCAATAAAACATGGATGGAGACAATTTGTTAATCTCAACTTCTATATTCTGCTTTTAACTAATTTGTCAGTTGTTCATAAAAATACTTCTGGGAATCTGGGTATGTCTCATTTGGTTATCATCATCAAGTCAAAAAATCCTCCTTACAGACAGAGGACCTGGTTCCAGTCACTTGTGTTGCCTTGCTGTCATTCTGCTGACATCAAACAAGTGATTCTGAGTTTATACCAATGTGAAACAAATTAGTCTCTGCCCAAAAGCTGTGAATCCTCACTGTGACCACAAAGTACATGACAAATTGACAGCTTGGGAAATGATGACTTGGGGTTTCAGATGAGATATATATTTTTAAGCACTATATAAAGACTGCGATTTTAAAATAATTAATATCGAGACATGAAAAGTCGGAAATTCAAATAATATCACTAATTGGTTTGCCTCAAATTTTCCCTTCCAATGTGCCTGTGCTTTGCTCACAGGTCCCATTTTTCACCCAGCGGTGTCATAAAAGACTAGAAGTTGACAGCCTGGGTCAGACCACTCAGTGCTGCCTCTGGCAGTTGTCAGAACTGAACGTGTCACAAGGCCCCACTAAAAACAAAGTATTCCCATCTGTCAAATCAGCAGCTGTGATTGGGCTAAAAGAAGTCTTTCCACTCATTTGATTTCTGTGGTCTGGCATTTGCCAAGCATTCAGCCACAATTCATGGCCTGGGCTTATGGCATCTGGGAAATCTCCCGGCCAAAAGCTGCATCCAGAACTGTTTAGTTTTCAAGATCAGATGAATTCTGTTTGGCGTTAAATGAACATTTGGACAATTTATTTATTATTGCAAATGAAGAAGAATATTTCTGACTCCTGTCAAGATGAGTCAATGCACTAAATAGGATGTACTTTTCCAGTGAGGTTTAAGGGATTGTGCTGCAAATATGACGAAGATCCACAGCCATGAAGTACCCTTCTTTCCTTACCATGACTCTGGAGGACCTGTTTCCTCTGTTGCCCGCCCTTCCTCCTTCCATCCCCTGCCTGGATTAAATAGTCTTACTTTTTCTATCCCTTTATACATAAATCTCTTACTATTTCATTCCTCAACTTTTAACCTTTATTTAATTTCTTGAATTTACCTTATACATATTAGCTTTAGTGCAAAGGGAACAAGGACTCAAAAAGGGCACTTGGACAGCAATTCTCGTGTTTTGTTACTGTGATATCACCTGTGTTATAAGTATTAGGAAGCAAACAGGAAAAACTCCCTACCCTGCTGGCAATGTGCCCCAGACTGGGAATGCCTGCTTGAGGGACACTGAGAATCCCATCACCATTAAAATCCATGGAGAGATAGCCTAAAACATCAAATGGCTTTGGGATTAGGCCCTATATGTAGTGCACTGACAGTAAGAAATGATTGTGGGTCTATTCCGATTTCTAAAATATTCAAGGAAACTATTTTTCATTTATTTATTTTGAAATATTATCGAAGATTTTCCTAGAAAAGAATCTAAATTAAATTAAATTAAATCTTTTCAACATTATTCATTGATTAGTTGCTAAATTTTGTTATCAATCTAAATCTTTCTTTCCAAATCCCACTTTCCAACTAATTTATTTTGACAGATACTGAGCTTGTACTGCCAGATGATCATTGTCACTGACAATTTTACTATTTAGTATTATACATCAGCCCCCTACGTAAACCTCCTTTAGGAAGAGCTTTCCTGAATTAAATACTAATTACTTTTAGTATTTTCTTCTGCCTATCAATCTTGCTCCATTTGATTATATTTATTTATTTTGCTTCATGTTGCCTCCGTAGGATGTGACCTCCTCATCCTTCTAAATTTGTTGTGACTTCACAACCAAAAGATTGCAATCTTGGCTATTTGTCTTTCTGCTTGATATTCGTTCTTGTAAGTACCCACATATGTTTTTGTTTCATCTGTAGTCAGGCACATCAAAGTTTTTTCCCTCTAATTGGCAGAGCTGCTATTTGAGTTTTGTGATCAAATATTTGGATGCACTTAAGGATAAATGAAATAAATTACTAGGGAGAAGCAATAGAGAAAACAAAAGCTATTACAGAATACAAACAGAGGAAACGAGTAGCAGAAATGCCATGTAAGAATACAAGGACAAATTGTTTGTACACATGACTTAAAAGAATTCAAACTATATTCTTTTACTAAAGGGGATTTTGAATGAAAATTAATGCAGCTTTACAGGCAATGTGTCTTTTTAAATGGAAATCACTACAGTAGCAAATATACTGCATACCCACCTCTGTCCTTAAATGTTTTGTACAAAACCCCGGCAAGCCTAATCATTTAAGATTAGTGATGCACTGATATGAGACAGCACTTATGTCAAAAGCAAACAATAGTTATTCAGTGACTGGCAAGAAAACAAAAAGAAGATGCAAAGTATAAGCCATATTTCCCCTTAAACCCAGTTATTAATTTTACCCTTGAACTGAAATAAATTTTTACTTAAATTTACAAAAGGACAGCAGGTTTTGCAGTTTCCAAGAGAATAAGCATGAAATACAGGCAGTGGTTGATTACGGACAAGTTCACATCACATTTGTATGGAAAACAATTATGAAAGGAACTGCACATAGAAAGAAAGAAATCCCTTTGTTGGACTAAAATTCATGTTCATGTTGGCTATTACAATAACCACTTCTCAGTATTCGTAAGGCCACATGCCCCTGTGTTCATGGGGCAGCTCTAAGGAAGCCGGCTAAGACTTTTAGGCACATCAGATGAGCTTCCATTGGATTAAGCTAATGCTGCCTTCTGCCCAAAGCAGAAAGGATTAGCTCAGCCCCATGCAAAAAAGAGGCATATCTAAGTGCAGTAGCTGGACTCCTATGCGGATGGAGTGACCACATGTCAAGAATTGTCACTGTCTTGTTGATGTCCAATAGGACTAAACAGCTGACTTTAGGCTTTTGAGTTTTATTGCACTTTAAACAAACACAGACCATTGACAAATAGGAAAGGAATGGAAATAATCAGGTCTGGGAAGATGAGGAGTGGGAAATCACAGGGAGATACAGAAGACTGTCTAAACACTTCCTGGGAAGGAGGAGTAGCTTGCGTCAGGCAGGTATTTTTCCTCAGCTGTGCTGTGTCTCTCACATTGATGAAGTTTCAGGCCTCTAGGTGTTACTGACTCCCAAAAGGTGACCTAAAATATCTGTAGAGAGTAAATACTGAGAAAAATTGGCATGTAAGATGTGGGTCCTATTTATGGGAGTTCAGCATTATTTGCTGCCTGACTGTGTGGGATGTGACCAGGGGCTGGATCAGCTGGGCAAACGAATAACATGTTCTGTGAAGCAGAGTTACACTGAAGATTTTAGTCTTGGGGGATGCCTGAGGTGCTGTGGATGTCCACCAAGATGTTGGAGGGGAGGCTGGAGCACGTGGCCTACAAGGAGGGGCTGAGAGAAATGGGCTTGTTCAGCCTAAAGGGGAGAAGGCTCAAGGGAGATATTACTGCTGTCTGCAACTACACAGTGGATGGGTGTAGAGAAGATGGAGCCAGACTCTTCTGGGAGGTTCATGGTGATAGGATCAGAGGGAATAGACAGAAACTGTAATAATGAGAATTCCCATTAGGTATAAGGAAATTTTCACTATGAGGGTGGCCAAGCAGTGGAGTGGGTGACGCAGAGACGCAGCGGGATGTCCATCCCTGGAGATATTGAAGCCTTGATTGTACAAGGCCCAGAGCAACCTGCTCTAACAGGCCCTGCTTTGAGCAGGAGGATGGAGGAGGTGGCCTTAGGGGTCTCTTCCAACCTACACAATTCCATGAGTCTGTCTCTGATTGTCTTATTCTGTGTGTGCAGAAATAGCCACCAGGCTGTAACGAAAATACCAAACAGCTGCCACGGTATCCCCCCTCCCCTCCCTGCTGTGCTGCGAGATTGTGTTAAGGTTAGTGTACGTACCATTTAGAGAACACTGGTAGCGCACAGGACACTACAAAATAACTCATGCCATCTGTTTTTCTATTGTTAAAGATTAAAAATAAAAGCCTGTGAACATTTATTATGTTGGCAGACTGAAAAACACAGAAATCGGTACTTTTCATTCCCTCACTTAGGTAATTATCAAGTGTTCAAAAGATAAGTAAGTGGGACAGGAGAAGAGAAAAGGAGAGACAAAGCCTATCTTGCATCATACTAAATGGTAATTTAAAAGCAATTTCCACACAGTTTATCACATTCCCAGCCATCCTAACCAGATCCTGCAGTTCTCAGCCTTGCTTTGTGCCTCAATAAACTAGGAACTGATCTTCTCAGGAAGGTTTCAGGAAAGATATGGGGAATAAAAAGTCAGTCATGGGAACTGAAGAATACTGTGTTCCCCTATAGATGATGTCATCCAGGTGTGAGGAGTGGTTAGGTCATGGCCAAGCCAGCCATCTGCCCCCGCTCTTCCAGCAGAGCTTGCTGCCCGTGCAGCAGAGAGGATGGAGCAGGACAGAGGTCTACCTATATGCCTCCAGTGCATAGGGTTCTCATGCTAACACAGCACACAGCACAGGAGAGGCAGCCAGGACAGGGGCCAGCAGTACTTCAATCCCCAGCTGCCAAAGGCTTCAGCTCTCGCCTGTTAGCTCTCCAGGGAGTTCTGTCTGGTAAGTATGGGTGAAAAGGGAGTTTGCTTGTAACCCTGTGTATTTTCAACAGCAAAGAAGACACCACCCTGATTTTCTGACAGACAAACTCAGAGTTGGTTCAAGGCTCAGGTCTCCAGTGTTCAGCATTTCCTATTTGTCTATTTTACCTGATTTCTTTTCAGTTAAAAAACCTTTCATTCAGCACTGCTTTTTCTTCTTCCCTTTGCCCTCCAGTCTCTGGAGTCTGGGTACATTCACCATATAGGATGTGAGCCCAGTTAATTATGAAGTTTTCTAAGTTCACAGTAATGTATGCCAAGGGCAGACATTTACAAACAAACATCTTGGAAGAATGGGGCACCCATATTAATGGCATCCTTTCAAGGCTTGCCTGAAGCTACTGGAAACCCACTGGCATGCTTCAGAGACAATTAGATTTCTTGCTTTCCAGCCACAGATAGAGCACACCATCCCTCCTGTATCAGGTAGGGTGCAGCTTCTCATTGAAATGAAAAGGTGCAGCTTTTCATTGAAATCCTCATCTTGGTAAAGCAACCCCCATGGGGTAGCCAGGTCTCTGTTCTTTACATAGATACTATATAGACCCCAAATATATATTCACAGGAAGAAGTTAAGAACAAGTTGTGGTCAGGGAAGCTCTTGACTTCTTGCTGTGAAACAGATTTGCAGTAGTTCTTAATGGAATAAATCTCCTTGTCCCTCCTTGGCTTTACCAGGTGTGCTGCTATATAAAATGGTTCAGAATGAGATCTCATTTTCCCCGATTTAAGTTTGCTGCACAAGTGCTCACTGCAGCAGGAATAGCAGCATAGTGAGAAGTCTGGCCCTGTTTCAGGCATTTTAATTTGAGGCCACACAGAGTCTAAAATCAGGGTAATCAATTTCTTTGAACAACCTGCTCTAGTGGGAGGTGTCCCTGCCCATGGCAAGGGGGTTGGAACTAGATGATCTTTAAGGTCCCTTCCAACTCTAACCATTCTATGATTCTATGGTTTTCTCTATTCAGTCTGGCATTAATAAGTTGGCTCAGTATTAGTGAATATACTCTGGATTTTTGGTAATTTATTCTTTACCTATCTTCTAAGAACCACTTTTCAGAACACAATACAAAAAACAAGTTTATGCAGACATGCTGTTACACAAAAAGGGTAGGGTGAAGGGAAAGAAATTGTCTTTGACAAATTAATTGATATGTACTAACTAATTATTAATAAAATGTACTTTAATGAGAGCTTAGACACTCTCTGTCTGGAAGTGTCACTTAAAGAAACATAAATTCCAGTTAAATAAACCTTTTATGAACAATTAGCAATGAAATTTTCTGTTTCCCTGAGCAGAATAATGCCTGCAATATTCATGTGATTAGTCCAACCCTGGGCCATGTTTTAGATACTTAAATATATTCCTCCTAGTACTATCAATTAAGATGTGACTGTACCAGTTTAGCATATTGGCACTTTGAATCTAAAACCTGGTATGACCGCAAAGCCTTTGAAAGGAGCTAGAACTAATCAGAAAGCACTGCAGATTAATTCAAAGGTTCAGTTATATACATGACTAAACACAGGGTACTTGAAGTAATATCTCTGCTTATCATTTAAGCTGAAGTTTTCCCAGCCCTCTCTTCAATATTGAATAAGAAGTTAAGTTTGTAAAAAATTAATATTTAGCCTTCCCTCTTCTTTTTCTTTAGCTTTCTGACATAACATGGTATATCTATTCCTCTTAACAAATTATGGTGCTGCTTTATCTCACTAAGAGCTTTAAGGTCATGCTTTCAAATGTGTTTTGGTAGCATGCAGGCAGAACTTTACACTCATTTGTTTCACCCATCCGCATCAAGAACAATACAATTTAAGACTCACAAAGAAAACTGGAAATGCTGAAGTATGTTAATCTGAATTTGTTAAAAAAAAATCCTTCAGCACCCTTGAAAAGTATCAGTTTAAATACGTTAGGAGTGTTTTCCTTTAATACACTTCCATGTACTTTTCTTGTGATTATGCCACAGAGGCCTTAACTGAAGACTAATTGCCCACAGTAGGCTTTAGACTAAGCAATTCTACACAGATTTGCAGTAATGATTATCTAGAAAAATCCAGGGATGCATCTAGGAGTGCTAGAGGTTACCTCTTCCAGCATGGCTCCATGAGGGCTTATTTCTTTTTACATGGAGCTCATGTGAAAGAAATAAAGACACAGGAGTTGTGGTGGAGACAGAGCCTTTGCAGAAAACCTGTGACCTTTGTTTCCATGGTCTGAACCAGGTTGTATTTGCGGTCTGTAAGAGAAGTATTCCTACCTCTCAGAAGTCACCCCAAGTACTTTTTCTTCATGGTTTAATATGGGTGGGGACCACAGCTTTTATGGGCAGCAAACCATCAAACTGTACAATATTGCTGAGAACTTCTAGCCTTGAAAAGGAAATATTCTGGTGATAGAAAATTCACCAAAACTTCCAACTAGATTACCCCTGTTGATCATTACTGTCTTTTTTCCAAGGATGAAGTTGTATATGACTCATTACGTTTTGAAATTCAAACTAAATTGAAAAATTACTCATCAACTGAATCAAGTACTTATATATTTCCATAAAACGTGCTTTCCATATCCTTATTTATTCCTGTATTCTTCTCCAGTGTTTTCCTACATTAGCAACATCTTTCTTGAACTGGGGGTGTTTCAGTAGCAGTTAACACAATAATAAATATGGCAGGTCCAACAACATACTTCACTAGAAGAATGCATTAATCCTTTTTGCCAGCTGAATACCAGTCGTCACCTGTGGGTTCATTTCAGGATAGCTCTGCAGATCATGTTCTCTACTGTGCAAGTGTGGTCATGTTATTTCCTTCCTTCTTTACGCCTTCAATCCTTCTTGTTCTACTGATCAAAACATCATTTTCTACCTATTAAAATGCCTTACATGGCTCTAGGGATATTCCATCAGCTTCGCTTGTATCTACTGAACTTACAGTAGTGATGTCAACGTAGGCTGATGAGACCTATTTTCTGGATGTTTGTGTTATTTGTTCTACTCTTTCAGTGTTTTATTTTTAGACTAGCATGTTCTTTATGTGATTCAGATCAGTGTCAGATTGACAAGCCTGGAACTGTGTCATTCAGTTCACTTCTTTTAAATTTCATAACAATTTAATTTTTCAAATTTCTAAAGCACATTTTAAATCAACGTAAATTACTTGGAGTGTTCTTAAGCATTTTTGAAGATCCTAAATGCAAATTGTTTGTATCTACTATTTTAAAATGTCTAACATTTATTGTTTTGGCTTAATATGATCTTTGATTAGTATCATTATCAGCAAAGGAGAGGAATTAATGATCTATATTGCATCAACCATCAACTAGAAAAGTTTAGCAAGTACTTCTGCTTGTTCTACATCAGTATTGATGATTCTACCATATTCCTAATAATAGGTTAAAAGCATAGTAGGAAATCTTATCATCATCATTTCTTGTTCTACTAGATAATAGAAGCCTCTATTGTCAGGTTTCTTAGAAAGTTATTCTGACACAGTAATTAAGCCATTACTCAAGAGTTTCAAGGTAAACAGTGAAACTCTAAAAGTTTGAGCACATAATCCCACTATAACAGCTTATAATGCTTTTATTCTGCAATCAGGCTGCAGAAGCCATACTTGCCTGTGCTCCTCACATTCGGCAAAAACACTGAGGTATCCTCCTTCAGTTGCCTTCTGCACTAGGTGGAATTAGTTACCGTAGCGGAGCTGATCTGCAGTAACTCATCTGTTATTGAGCCCCCACCATCTCACTTAGGTCTCTTCCTCCACATTGATACTTGGTGGATGTTTCAGCCAGAGGAAGACAGCCCTGTTGGAAGCCTGGGCTGAAGGAAATACAGCTATAGAAAACCAAAGGGCAAAATAGAGGAAGGAATGTGTACATGGAGAAAAGCAGGAAGACTCTACGGAGTAGCTGAACAAAAGAGCCAGGCAAATTGCATGGCTCCCCTTTGAGAATCAGGCTGAAAGAAAAATCACAGAAAAGCATGTTGCCTTTGAGTAAAAGAAATAATGAAGAAAAAATAACGATAAAATAAATAACAGGTGATGAGAAAAGTAAGAACTGCCGATACTTCATAAATTAACTTCCAGCCTCCCCAGTTCTGCCTAAATAATTTTCTATGAACATTAATTATTTTGAATTTCTTATAGGGCTGCTCAAGAAAACAGGACTTTGAGGGTAATTAACGTATACATCCTGAGTGACAGCACCAATCAAGCGAAAGTACTAAAGAACATATGATCAAACTTGGCTTCCTACTGCCTGGCTTCAAATTTCCCCAAAGTAGTGAAACTTTGAAACCCAAATTACAGACCATACCAGATTCCTTTACTTTTTGCTCAATAAAATGTTACTTTCTAAAAAAACCCCACTTATAAATACCACTTCCCCATGAAGATTTTGGCAGAGTACATCTGCACTTCCGCTCCATCTTACTGTAAATCACATAAACATCACTGGGACCAGCAGAGGCAATAGGTGAGCGCCAGTCAGCTACAGCCAAACTGTTTGGGGTAAGCTCAATTTGACTGACGAAGCCTGTCAAATTAAGTATGCAGGAATCACCTGTCTTAAGCACCTTTGTTCCACAAAGGGAATGCATGAGAATATAATGGAGAAGAGTAGCCTTGGATTTTTCATTGGTGGTATTTAGAGAGCTTTGTTTAAAAATGTCTTTAAGATCTTCTAAATTGGTTAGGCATCATGCAAGATGAGGTTTCCAGGGAAAGGATGTGCTACAGACCCATTGCTTGGGTTGTGAGGTTAGATGCAGGAGCAGCTCAGGGGAGGACAGCAGGCTTGTTACCAAAACCCATCTATGG
>KZ507016.1:87595-98849 GCA_002844005.1 Limosa lapponica baueri | reverse complement strand
ATTATGTTTTTTCGTATAGTTATGTTCTTAAAGGACCTCTTCCTCGTTAAAATTAGCCTGTGTTCAAGACTATATAGTGTAATCAATCACTGATAATGGTAATGATGAATACCGTAACTGATAACTAAACAAAAATATTTCACAAGTAGGAGGGTACTATAGTATTTCCTACACAAAGGTGTTGCCTGCTGGCTGGCTTTAGAATTATATTTTAACTTTTATTTATGTCTCTGAAAATGTATGAATTTGGGAAGGTGGGAGGCAATAAAAGAGGAAATTATGTGTTCTGCTGTAAAATGTATTATCCTGTGTCCATCATCCTGTATACAGAAAGATTTTTCCGTATGACCACATTATTCAAGCTTTGTCAAATGATGAGGAAGAATATCTAACAGTCTAACAGAGCATGCATCCACTTACCCTTTTTGTGGCTATTAGATTAATATTGACTACTAAGTCTCTTACATCCAGGATTCTGTTCCTTGGTAAATAACATAATGATCTGATTCATCCTAGTATGATTTCACCAAAACAGTTGCAACTTGTACATACTTTAGATGACGTCTATCTGTGGACTGTACAACTTCACTCCTTTGACTTATTAGCAGACATATTTACTGCCCAAATATTTGTCTCTTTCCTTTGATAGAGTTGCTCTGATAGGAACAAACTGATTCACTGATTCAGGAACATCTTCATGAACCAAAGCAGCAAAAAAGTAGAAGTTGAACTATTCATATTTAGCCCACTGTATTCAGAAAAATCTTTGTGAATTTTGAAAACTTCACAGATTTCAGTTCTCATGTTTATTCATTTGAAAATTTTCAGTGCAAATCCATTATTCACTAGTCCCTGGTTTTAAAATTGCAATTATACTTTCTGGAGAGGAAAAACAATAGTGTGGGCCCCAGCAGATGTTTGAAAAATGAATAATCGAAGCAAATGGTACACAAACAGCCCAAACCACAAACTGTTCAAACACATTGGCAAGTAGTTGCTAATAGCAAAGACATTTGCAAAATACTATTTGAAATTGCCATTTAATTTGATCTCCACCTGATAATAGCACAAACTAAGAAGAATAAGGGAAGCAAATAGATTACATGAATTTAAACTCATTATGGCTCGGCAAACAGCATCCCTTCTGAAAATGCATTGGCTAACTGCTAAGACACACAATAGCATTGTACTTTTTTAATTATGCATTTGCTTGTTAAAGTTGTCAGATTACAGGCATGGGAAACGTGAAGGTTCTAATCATAGAGGTGGCACAAAAGGGGAATCTGCACATGGCCATATCCATGGCTTTTGGTCTTGGCTTCACAGAGGAAGTTCCTCGGGCCAGGAAGATTGCCAATCTCCTTCTCCTTTGGTCTTTCTGTGGCAATAAGTAGCTGCAGGCTATAGTGAACTCTCATCTTTTTTGCTAAGGACTGGGATCACTAGTTCATGATCCACCAAGGAGAAACCGTAAGTCATGGGGAAACCCAGTGTGGACTTGCAGAAGTAAGCTAAAGCCGAAACATTTCTGAGACACCTGACTCATCAAGTTCTTTCTATATACACTGACATGAAATTTACCCTACGGAGTTCAAAGTCATTTATTTCAACAAAAATCTGTGGCAAAAACATATGTTAGGTAAAGTGAGATATTTATTTTTTTTACAGTATGGGATGCATCATATGCATCATATGCATCAAACAGTTTGATGTAATCATATGCATCAAACAGTGATGTTCAGGATCCTGTCTATTGTCTCACACAGAGAACAATCTTCTCAGTGGGACTTTGGTGCTTTTAGGAAAGGATGGTGTGGTTAAGGGTGAAAAGAGACTCTGCAATCACAGCTCTAGTTTTGAAACTCAGCTGTTCATCTCTTTTTAGTTGGATCAGGCAGGAGCTTTTAACTACAGAAAGCATTCTTGGGTACTTTCTCATCCATAATTTGGAGATGCTGTAGAAGTTTGAAGTTTTTGAACAAAGATTTTAAGAGGAAAACAGAGAGCCTTTGATAAGAAAGTTACCCACAATGCGCTTGCTAGAAGATGAACAAAACAAAGTTGTTTATCTTTGGGAAGAAACAGAACTCCTTGGCCAACATTATATTTCTACTCCTTCATTCTTGCAAAGAGCAGAAAGAAAAATATTCTTTTAAGAGTAAGTGTCCTCTTTCCTTTTCTCTAAATGAGACAAATCTGTTTTTCTACAGAAGTTCAGAACAACATATCAGTTAGTAAATGCAATAACTAGAGGTGGCGCATTTAGCTTCTCTGGGAGTGTAATTTTTCAGTAGTCCATACTTTAAGGGAAACAGGCAATGAGTAAGTTTTCAAGATATGGCTAGGAATATTAAGCCATACTTTCAACAAATTTATGAACAAGTAGAAGTTTTGTATTTTCTTGTGGTCCATCTAATACCTTTTTAGCAAAATATTGGCTAGAACAAAACCAGTAACTTGAACCACAGAACAATATGGAAATAAAGGATGCAAAAAAATGAGAGAAAATAAGGTTTGTGTGTTTAAACTTTGATGTGGGCTGAATTTGCTTTTTGCTTTTCCTCATATATGGCTTAGGGAAGCTATTGTATATTATCTAACATTTTATTAAGCTCAATTCCATATTCAGGTGGAGCATATTTGTCTTGTCTCTGCTTTGCAACTCTGCCTCTCTGGAGCAGTGTTTGCTCTTTGGGGGAGGCAGAGAAAAACCCTGTGCTAATAATTTAAACCCAGAATTAATGCTGTGGTGTTACTATGCCTGAAAGAAAAAATAACGTTCAAGTGGCAGTTGCTTATGACTCTACCATGATAACAGTTCCTCCTTCTTCATAGCTCTATATTTTATACAGGATTAAATACCCAGAAGAGTCTAAAGATATGTGGGTTGGCTCACCAGCTGCTTCTCCTATTAATTTTACAGCAGAATCTGGATGTGTGCTGTTTCCCCACCACACACACACAAGTTTGATCTGGAGTCTGGACATGATCTATTGCCTATGTGACCTCATCTTATACCTCATCTAAACCCCTTTAAATCATTGGGGAGGCTACTGCTCACTTGCATAATTTCTGGATCAGTCCTGTAGACTCCTAACCATACTACAGTGTGCTCAAACCCATGTCTGAAATGCAAAGGGTGAGGCTTAAGCCTTGAGTAACTTCGATTCCTTCATATATGCCACCTAGTCATGTTAACAAAGGTTTCAAATTTTTACACTTGGTTTGTTTCTTCATAACAGAATCTCTGTGCATATACATTCAAACCAAAACATGAATCTTTTCCTCTTAAAAAGGTGCCTAACGGGGTCTTCATATTGCATATGCAGCACTTGCAAATTGCCTTGGGTCAGAAGAAGTCGCCCTCTGCTCAGCTTGCTGCTCCTTTATTTCAACTGTGGGAACTTCTGCAGGGCTGGACTGTACAGCCCTGTTCCTACTTAAACTTCTTTCTAAGGGAAAAGAATACACTGCTGCCTGCAGTGCACACTGCTCCAGCTGGTCAATATATTTTGCAGTTTAATCCAAATTTGATCAGCTAACCATGCACCTTAGCCAGCAAGCAGCCTATATATACAGTGAAGAATATTAATTTCCCATGTTCTGCTTCCACTCTGCATCTGAACCCCTGATATAATCTGATATCACTGATTTAGATGTTCCCAAACAATCTTCACACTGTCCATGCAATCATTCCCTGACTAAATATAGGGCTACTAGGACTCTTTTTGGGTCTGTGGCCCATTACCTGCTAATGAAGGAGTCCAAGCAGTTGAAATACCTTAATGATTATGAATCAAGATGCCAGAATTTGGTCCCCAGAAAGCAGCCATTAAAACATTCTTGCAGTTAGCTTTTCAGTCTGCATTTGATATTTTTAGTGAGCAAAAATTACTTTCTAGCTACAGTATGTATGAATTATGGTGCTTTTTCAACCAAAGGGGATTAATCTTTCCTTGTTTCAACCTCCAGCACTTGAAACAACAATAATTAAAAATTATTTGGTATGTGAATACATTTTTCAAAGTAGGTAATTGTTTAGAAACAGAAAATCATTTTCTTGAGTTTATAAGAAAATCCTCTGGGTGGAAAGTAAATTAAAAAGAGCAGGGAAGTATTGATTTGGTCTGTTGTAGATTCCTGAAAATCTTCTGGAGGAATGCAAGTGCCTTACCCTCCTCTTGCACCCCCTGTCCTCTGGCCCCCTCACATTAGGCTTTAGCTGCTCACAATGATGTGGGGGCTGCTCGAGAGTGGCTTTTCAGTTTTTTCCCACGCGCACGTTCCCTTGACTGACAGTACAGACCTCTTGCAATGCATGTTAATTCAGATGTGCGAAGATTGCTTGGGAGTCTTTGACCTGTCTTGAGCTGGCAGCCCAGAAAAGGAAAGTTGGAAACCCCCAGTGTTCCAGCACCAGCCCCAGTCTGCCTTTGTGCGAAAACTAGAAGAGACAACTTCTGGAGTATATTACTGGAGGTAGTGAGGTCTGAGTTGCCCAGGGGCATGGGGAATGAATACCAGCACTATACAGCTCTCAGGATGCTAATTTCCAGCAGCTTTCAACTTGAATCTGAACTGAGATGTGGGCTAGCAGCCTTCTGGTGTGTCAGTGAAGCTTCTTCACCCAGACTACCAGGACTAATTCAAGTTCAGTGCTTCAGAAGCAAATCTGCCTGTCTTAAAAGCACATTGTGGTGCCTTCGACTTAGCGAATGTTGTCAGCTATGGAGATGAGAAAGATCGAATCTTCTTAACAAATATTCTTTAGAAATTAATGTACTATATGTGTTCCTGTCTCAAATAGCTCTGTGTCCCAGTTATCATCATCATCATCATCATCACCACCTTCAACATATTGTAATAGTGAATTAAATTGAATACTCTGTGCTTCTTAACTGTCTGCAACATGGACAGCATTTCTTTGTGTGCTATTTTCCTTACCAGAAAGCATATTCTTGAATTATTTAGAGAGACTTCATCCTACAATCCTACTTCAGCATGCGATCCTGGGAGACCAAAACCATGTTTCTTAACTCCCAAAGTTTATATAACCCACATAAAAACTATAATAATAAATATGGTGATGAAACTTATTTCTCTAAGATGTTTGCAATTGTGTGATTTATTTTTTAAACTTCAGCATCTGTCATGTTTTTATGTCAAAGAAACTATTTTCTATCAAAATTGTATTGGAAAAAATTAAATAGCTTAGATTTATATTCTGTCTGGCATCTTTCTTCTTACTCTCTTCCTTTGTCTTCCCTCCCTTATCAGATGCTGTCTGACCCTACTTGTTATAAATTTGTCTGAACTGATTTGATTTTTAACAGAACAGATTGCAATGCCATATAAAGACTATTCAAGGGTAAAAAACCCATTTGACATCTCTGTTATTACTATTCTGCTTAGCAGCTTCATGCAGTATTCTCGCACAACCAAATCTGAAATTTAAAAAAACTGATCCCTTTTAATAGTGCGTATTGGGATTCCGACTGCTACTCTGCAGCCATAAAATGAAACAAATACCATCTAAGAACTTGTGGTGTATACAAAAGATAATTTGTCGTTTCCCCCCTTCAACTGTGTTTAGACATGTTTATATCAACTGACAGAATTTGCATTATATTTCCAATATAATGTTAAATTTCAACTTAAGTGCAACTTTTATGCTCTGAACTGAACATTTCACTGTCCTGGTTTGAGGTAGAACAGAACCAACTTTCTGTTCAGTAATTTCACCTCTTAGCTAAGCCTCTCCTAACTCTCTGGAATTAACAGCAGAAAACTGTTCATTCTCAGGGTGATAAGACCTGTGTTTATAGTTATTGCCAAGGAATAGTATGCAGAGAGGCTCTTGCTTATACTTATTGCTGTAACAACCAAGGTCAGCTAATTTCGTTATTTGCCCCCCTGGAGGGTCGGAGAAGGAAAAGCGCAGAGGGGTCCCACCTGCAGGGAGGAGCGGACAGGAGAGGTGACCCAAACCTGACCAATGGGGTATTCCATCCCATCTGCCCCATGCTCAGTATAAAAGCTGAGGGATCAAAGGGTCAGGCTCTTGTTTCAATGACTGACATCTGAAGAGGACCCTGTTTGTTCATCAGCCTTTGATCCCAATCCATGCGTTCCTGACTCCAGATCTGGAATCCAGTTCCCATTCTTTGCTGAGTCCAGTCTGGGACTTTCCCAGTGTATCTATTTCATTATTTTCTTTTTATTTATTATTACTATTTCATTAAAGTAGTTTAGCTCCTTCTAAACTTGTAAATCTCTTTATCTTTCTTCTCCCTCTCCTCAGAGGGAGAGGTGGGGGAGGACATCTGTCATCCTGTCATTGGCCAATCTGGCCTAAACCACGGTATTTATGAAAAATCATCTTTGCTTTTTCCTCTTTGGCTTATAGGTAGTAAGAGATAGAATGGAAGAGTTACAAAATACAGTACTAGATCTTAAAAAGGAGAAAAATCTGGGGAAGGCTTCCTACTGATTGGATTTTTCTAGAAGGGAGAAAAACAAATTTAATATTGCAGAACATTTTTAGAGGTAGAGGAAGCTCTTTCTCATAATTCTTTTTTCTCAGAAAATCCAAGAAAGTAATAATTTTGTGACTTAATCACAAAAATGGATACATTTTTATCTCTCATTCTCAAAATAATTTTCATTATGCTATTTTGATCAGCCTGCCATTTTCTGAAATGAATTAGAAACCCTATAAGGTCATGATCATTCACAACTGAGAAGCAATTGCAAAGCAATCAAGTTATTATTTGTGATTTCTGATAGGCTTTTAAAAATCATCCTTCTCAGAAGCATTGCTATTTTAATCTGAAGTAAATTGAGTAATTCAGGAATAAAGCTTTAGTAATTCTGAAAAGCTAAGGTTAGTCAAAATCAAGTCAAAACATTTAGTAAGATTTAATGAGTAAATATTGTCAGAAATGAGAAATAGGAAAAGACCTGATAATCTTTCAAATCTGGGTGAAAGATCAAAGGTAGATTTAGGAAAAATTAATAATCCGTTTTGTCAGTAAAGACTGAAAAAATATATTCTCAAAAATTATGTTCTCCTGCTCAAAAAAAAATATCGTAGGAAATAACTTAATCTTTAACTCATATTGTTGCCAAAAGGAATATATGCAAGTAATTGTGACTGCGTTAAGTTGCATTAATATTTCAGGTCCATTATATAGTTCTACCATATGAAAAGACTCAAGTAATTGTCTTCACTAGTGGTATTAAAAAATAAAATCCCTTCAACACAAAAATGAATCATTCATGTCCAGGTTTTATTTTTTAGAACAAAAATTGAAGTAACTAGCTGTCGAGGGGTTATGAAGTATTAAGTATGAGAAAGTTAAGCAATGCCTAAGCTGTTTCAGGACCAGAGTCCAAATCTTCTTATACTGTGTTTCTCTGTTAGAATCCTCACCAGTAAAAAGAAGACTTTTTTTTTTAATCAAAATAAAATCCTTGCTAGGATGTGTCAATATTAAGACAATCTCTTACAAAACCAACGGCCACTAAAGATAAACTTTCAGATTTTGCTGTGTAACTAATCATGGCTACTTCGAAACAGCTTAATTTGAAGGGAACCCGCAGTGTCCAAACATTGTGGGAGGATGCAAGCACACGGGCATTGGGGAAGAGCAGACGTTCAAGCTTTGACAGCTGTGCTTCAAGCCCCATTTCTTAACTCTACCTGCAGCACAGTTCTGTTTAATCATCTCTGAGGGAATGTGTTTTATTTGCTTCAGTCTTGGTTTTCTTACCACATGCTTTAGAGAGTTGTTTTGACTGTCAGGTGGAAGCTATTATCCTTTGCCTGTTGTATACATGACTGTTTTGCTGGTTCCTTTCTTTTCTTCTGACAATATCACTGGTGACATTAGTGAGAACAACATCTATCAGAAAACTGAAAAAAATCCAACAAACACAGCAAAATTCTGTATTCCAGCACAGAACTAGTGGGTTCACATCCTCTGTTTGTTGATGCTGTCTCTATCAAGTACTCTGGCCTGAATAAGCTGTTAGTACTATTATTTGAGAGAGAACACAGGCTTCTTCAAACACTGCTATGCCGTCCCATACAAAGGGACATACAAGCCATATCTCCTTTCTTTTGATACAGCTGCAGAGCATGACCTTTCTTGTACAATGCTTGAGTAAGCAAACTCTATGCGGACATTGCTCTGCGAGAATATATTGCAGTATTACAAGCCTCCCTCTGCTGCTGTATCAGTCTGTAGAATTGAAAGAAAAACAGGGTTTATTTTGAGGGGGATTATGCAGTGGGATAGACATGATGCAGAACCTGTAGGAGTTGACTTTATCTTGCCTCTCTCCAAGTACATCTGTTATGACCGTTATCGACATGATGGGAGAAGCAGTGACTCTCCAGGTGGTGGCTTTCCTTGGGGTGGTAGGTGCTGCATGTTCTGCTGACTGTAGACTAACATAAACCAGGGTAAAAGTAGCAAATAACAACACTGATAAAGCAGCCATGTGAACCCATCACGTCCTTGTCCTGAATTGCTGTATTCTCCGCTTGATGTGTCGGTTTTTAGTACCTAGTAAAGAATTACGGGTTGGGAAGATGTAGCCACTCAAGAGCAGCTACCCAGTCGCCCATGCTCTTCCTCCCTGATGTGTCACATCTATTGGATCTAGAGCGGCTGGGGACCTTTGGTTGCGTCTGTTTATTCTGTAGTGTGCACCGGGAGGGGAGGCTCTGTAGAGTGAAGCAGCTGGCGCTGCAAAGCGGAGACCTGCACTGGGTACGGTTAGGGATTTTTCTGTGCGGCAGCTCCTCTGTGGCCCTTGGACCCCTGTGCATGAGTGGCTGCAGTGCTGGGTGTGCTGCTGGGATGCCCTTCTGCATCCTAGAGTATCATCCAAGGCACCCCAGCAGTTGGGCAGAGTGGGTCATTGAGTAGACCATAGATGGGTAGATGTAGTGCTTAGAGACATGGTTTAGTGATGGCTTTTATCAGTGTTAGGTTGACGGCTGGACTAGATGATCTGAAAGGTCCCTTCCAACCTTGGCAATTCTATGATTCTGTGATTCTATTGAGGACATTCACTCCTCATCACCCAGGTCTTGGGCTGCCACACCTCACCACAGAGTTAGTGCTGAAGCCTGTGGACC
Organism: Limosa lapponica baueri; assembly: GCA_002844005.1. Classification (NCBI taxonomy): domain Eukaryota; kingdom Metazoa; phylum Chordata; class Aves; order Charadriiformes; family Scolopacidae; genus Limosa; species Limosa lapponica. Next base: position 89,701 of record KZ507016.1, on the reverse strand, counting down.
AAGGAATATTCTTATCAAAACCTTTATGTTGCGTTACCTTCATGTCCAAACACACATTATTCAGTGCTCTCTCCTGAAGAATTTCCTGCTGGTAAGGTTGGAGTAAGATGCAATAACTGATTGCAGGTCATCAGCAGCTGCCAGAAATATTTCCTATCTCTCAGTGTCAAAAACATAGTCTCTAGATGTATTTTTTCTGGGAGTGGCGAGTGGTAATGAAGTATTGTTGAAAAATCCCCTGCAGTTTGGATCTAGGCATTTAGTGCCTCAAAACCTTGTCATGTGCTCTACAGTTTGGGTAAAAGTCGATGTCCCTGTTTCCTCAAGCTATAGCCAGTAAGCAGGTGTACCAGGCTCCCTTCAGGGTGGTGAAACATAATGAGTTTATCAGCATGAACCCAGTTCTGTTTGTTGTTTCAAAGCTGGTCAAATCATCAGAGAACGGTGGCTTGTAGGTTGCTGGGCCAGGGGTCCCCTCATTATACTGAGAGACCTGGAAATGCAGTCTTAAGGAGTTATAATGAAATGTCTCCACATTCTTATGCACTGTCATTTGCGAGGAACTCTGGTAGTGCCCAGAAGAACATTTTTAGCTGGATCGGCTCTGTAGAGGTTCACTACAGTTTTCTAAATATATTCAGCATTCTTTTCCTGCTAATTGAGATCAAGAAACGCTGCTTATCTTTTCATTTGCTTAATAATAACAGTTTATGTTTTACGTAGCATTTTTTGTGTTGTATGTGTCATGTAGAATCGGTTAGCAGCAACAAGAAAGCTCAATTAAAGGGTAGTAACTACCGTACTGGTTGCAGATTGCGTGCTCATTTACAGCATTCAACACTGAAACCAGCCTGGAAACTGTTTACTCATCCTTTCTGTTTTAACAGAGTGGGAAGAAACACAGTTTTGCCAAGGAAAGGAGAAAAGGCAGCTTACTGTCTTGCTGATCAGCTTGACCACAGCGTGTCCTGTGGAGCCAGCGCTGAGTCAGCGACAAGAAGCCACCTCAGTTTGCTAGAAAAAGAGCATCAGGAAAAATCTTCCCCGACACACCAGATACATTTGAATTCCTGAGCACAACAACTGGGTAACAAAGTTGTCAAACACCCTCTGTCTTTAATCCAAACTGATTTCTTGATTACTCAAGTGGAAAATTAGTGGAGAGAAAGGGAGCAGTATAATCATTGTAAGTAACTGCATAAGGCCTTGCCAAGTTTGCAATCGATAATGTGCCAATTTTCTTTCTAATTGCTTTGCCACAGGTTTTGGAAAGATCCAATGCGCTGGATTTTTTTTTAAATATATGTTATTTTCATAGAGGTTTTGCATGCACATCAGGAAGCCAACAGTTTGTTAACTGTGAGACGTGGAGTTGTTCAGCTGTGCCAAATGGGAAGGACAGATGACTGGTTCCTTTCGTGACAGTATTCTCCTTTCCTCCCTGGGCACTAGGCTTTCTGCTCCTCCTTTAATTACCTGTAGATGGTGTGCTGTGTTTTACAGTAGAGTTTAAAAGGGTTTCAACTGATATTGAGAGACAGTCTTTCTGAGTGGAAAAAATGATGGTTTATAAATCTATAAGAAGAGGTAGATTGTCGTGAAAACGCCAATTTTCTCCACTCTTTGGACATGTTAAAAATGAAAGTGATTCCTTGAGGTAAGAAGACTATACTCAAACGTATTGCACTCTCTTTCCCCGCAACTCTTCATTCTCCCCCCTGTTCCACATTTTTCACTGAATTTTCACCTCCTCAAGGTCTGTCATCCCTCCTGAGGTCTCTACAGCCTCCACCATCTCACTGTTAAATTGCTCATCACTGCCAGCTCAGCTGTGCTATTTCTCCAACTCTTTTTTTTTTTGGTGCTTTCTACTTTTTTGCCTTGCCTTTGTGGGCTCTGACCAGTTCTGCACAGAGCGGCCACCGCTGCACCAGGGCTTCTCTTCAAGTTGCATGTAGCCAGCATGGGTGTCCATCCTGTGTGCACTCAGTTCCCCAAAAGGCCCACTCATCCCTTTGAAGCAACTTGCCTGGCTTCTTCATTTTTGGACAGTGCTGCCTTTTCCTTCATCTCTGCACACGCTTGGTGCAAATCAGCTCGCCCTTC
>KZ507016.1:73856-87437 GCA_002844005.1 Limosa lapponica baueri | reverse complement strand
TCATCTGGCAGTTGCCTTCCCTTAGCCTTTGCACAGCCTTGCTGCAGTTTCAGCCCTGTCTTTTCCACATAGAGTTCTTTACTTCTGAGTTTTAGAGGTGCTCATCCTCTAAGCTGACAGAACACTTTCCTCCTTGCCTCCCTCTCATTTCTGATATTTTTGGTAATAAATTTTGGTAACACTATTTCTTTTAACCTCCAGATTATGCCCTAATATCTACCTAGTTACCTAAAAAGAATAATGCAGAAATGCAATTTTTTTGAACTGAATTGAGTAATTTGATGGAATTCAGCTTGGAAATTACCTGGCTAGGTTAGATCAAATGGGTCTGCAAACTATCAGAGAGCTTCTGTGTGAAGGGAGAAGAGGAAATAACTAACTCTATGAATTCTATGATTCCATGATCCACAGAAACGATACAGGCAGCAGTCATAATGAATTAACTTCTCAAACACATAATCCCTGTATCAACTTCTCTAACTGAGGGCTCCAGGCTGGTAAGCTGTGGGGGAAAAGAGGTTGTTCTAATTACTTAGCAGTCACTTCCTTAAGGACATGAGGTTTACTCGCTGTCTTTTTGTCTGCTAGTTCCCTGTTCAGCCTCACTTCTGGACCTGCTGCTCAGCTTTGGTCAAATGTGGCAGGGCAGCCTCAGGGATATGAAGCTACCCCAGATTTCATGGAAGTGGATTACTGGGTAGAAGAAAGAGATTCTTTTGACAGCCAGAGAGAGATATGACTTTAATGCCTCTGCTGAGGGAAAGACTGCTGTGCAAACACAGTGCTTATCAGAATTCTCTCCCAAATAGATGAGAGAGTGTCTGACTGCAGGAGGCGTTTCCATGAGGGTTCATACTCTACAGGAACCAAACAATCCAGCCAGAGAACACAAGGAGCCCAGCTTTCACTTGTCTACCTTCCACAGATTTGCTTACTTACTAATTGTAGGACTTCTCAAAGCACATGGTTGTGCAAGCATCAGCTGTGTCCTGTCTCCGCTATTTTAAAGGTGTGTGCTTGGCAGAGCTCTTGCATGTGTTTTGCTGATGTTTAAAAATTCTTTTTAACCTTGAACATCAATTTCCTCTATTTGCTACTTCTGTGTTTCAGATTAAGGCTGCCATGTAGATGTTATGTTCTTGGGAAAATGGAAAAAGAAAGTGCATTCCTGCTTATTTAATAACTGGAGTATCTGTCAAATCTAAAGCAGGTAATGGTGGTTTAATATCCTTCCCCCTAAACAATGGTTTTTTAAAGTAACAAATTTACATGTCTTGTGTGCACTTAGCACGTTTTTGGGCTTTCTGAATACCCTACTGACAAGATTTTACACTTTAGTGCTTTGGTCAACCCAGACACCAGTGCCAAAATACTCACAGATAATGACTTGCAGTAACAGGTATTTGTCTCTGAATCGACATATTTTACAGGCAAAGAGGAACTCCTAGGCACAAGAAGAGACTAGCAGTACTAAGCCTTTTCCCAGCACTCTGTCAGAGAAAATGAAGTGAGATAAAGTGAGTTACTGTCCTGTTCAACATCAGGACATTTGGGCCTTTATTATCTCTGGCAATTATTCTGGGCATTGCACTACAGTAATTCTGTGCATTTAAGGGGCACAGAGGGGTGGAATCTGGTTGTATATTTCAAAGGCCCAGCCAAAAGTAAACCAATTTCTCTGTCACTTTGCTCTTCAGATTGGGCAGTGTATAGGATTACTTGACTTGCAGCTGGTGTGAGAGAGCTAAATTTAAAGTGCCTTACCACTTCAATATAAATGTAACACTGAGAATCAAGTCTTGGGCAACCTTTGTGTATTTCAGAAGAGTTTAAAAAGTGTTTACCTAAATTATCTCTTCTGCCAGCCTCCTTGGACATTCTATTAATTATAAGGTTGATTTCTCCATGTAATTAAACACATAAGTAATGGAACTGAGGTTTCAAGTATTAAGTATTGTTATTGAATGCCACTGAGCAGTTCGGTGTTTGAACAGTAACAACTCTTCTCCTAATCCCTGCAAAAGAAACTCAAGAAAATTAATGATCTGAGCTTCATATTCCATTACCAATGTAAAGACATATGCAGTGATAGCTAAATGTTCACTGTAAACTGTTTGTTCACTTAAAAATAATATAGTAGAAATCAAAGTGTGTGCTGGGAGGGGAGAAAGGAAAGTCTGAAAAAACCTCTGACATAAGTTTGACTCTGCCTACTGCTTGGAAGTAAGTGCTCTTTCCTTCCGTTCTGATCACTTCAATTCACAAAATGACATGGGTCTTCACATTCAGGCCAAATTACTTCAATTGCACTCGAAAGAGATAGCTCATTCCATTGCTTTCACCTCCCCTGGCACGGCCGGTCACTGCCTCAGGCTTGGGAACCGCCGACCTCGCTGTGGGTGCCGGTGCAAGCAGAGGTTAGAGAAGGAACGGGTAGCAATGGATGGGATCAGCTGCGCAGGGACAGCCAGGGCGCGGGTGATGCCGCCCGCGCAGGTCTCTGTACAAGGGGCTTTTGAAAAAGAGGAGAGAGGGCATGAGGGTACTTGACTCTTCAGGTTTTTTTGCTTTGTACTGCCAGAGTCCATTTAACAAGACTGTATGTTAACAAGATTGTATAATGGCTCTTGTATCTAATTTAGAGATTCATTTTTTCTCCCTACAGAATGTGCTCGATATGGGGTTCAATCCAGGGTTAAACTCTTGCTGCTCTGTATTGTCTATGTTATTAATGCCTGCAAATAAAATTGACTGGAGAAACTTGTCTCCATAGAAACTAGCATCTAACTAAATCTAAGAAGAAATTTCCTTGCTTCTTTCTCTTTCACCAGACCAGACCAAGAGGAACATGATGTCCTCATAGAATGAAAGGGCTTTGTCATTTAAGTATGTGGCCTTCCATGCCTTCCCCCACAAACCATTTATTTCTTTTAACAATGTCACTGTTGCTCTCACCATATTCTCGATGCGTTAACATCTCTTTATCTGTAAAAGAATAGGGAAATTTTGATCACAAAATGTGTTAATATAGTGTGAGGATTCTGCAGCTTTTTCTTAAAGAGTAAACAGAAAAATTCAGAGAAGTCATATGAAAAATTGTTTTCAAAATTATTTTAGTTATTTCCTATATCATTACATTGAATTTCCTCCAGAAAATATGTGTTGTATAAACCCTATTATTCAGACCATGTGGTGCTCTTTTTTTCTTGTATATTGACACATGTAAGACTGAGTTCTTCCAGACTTATGAAAACTAAAAGTCAAATCATGCCAGAGAACTACAGCATATCATAAACACAGTATAGTGCATCAAGTTCTGTGTCTAGCGTTATATTACTTGTGTTTCTTCAGACGTTCTCTCTTTATTCTCCTAGAAATTTTGTGGTATCAGAATTTGAGGACTCCGGCCATTTGGCATTTCCAGACTCCTGGCATGCTCACCAGAGTGGTAGTTCTGTATAGACATATTGAAGTAATGCACATGTCAAAAATAGATTTCCTTCAGGTCTGTAAGAACCCTGATGCACTGCACTGGATTGCTGAGATTGGCTCTGTCATGCAATTAGAATAGATCTTAGAGGCACTGGGATGACTTAGCATATGGTGCATGAGTAACCTGGGACACATCAAACTTTCTGTATATGTGAACATACAGCTCATATGAGCTGTGTCCCTGCACCCAAGGCACAGACCTTACACACGTATTTCTGTATGGGACTTCTGAACCAAGAAATATACCACCTACAGATTTATGTCCTATGGCTACTTTCTTTGTCCTTCATGTCTAAAATTAAGATGAAATTCACTCAAATAGCTGTTCTTCTCTAGGACATAAAATTCAGTTTAAAGAAGTGATGCCAAACTCTTTGTTTATTTTTCCTGTTTTGAGTAAAAGGCAGCCTTATAATACATGACTTCTAAGTAGAGGACCGGTATCACGACAATGAGTTGTGAAAAAAAGAAAAGCCCCACAACTTCTGTCTTTTCTGTCTTTGTAGAGACCCTTGCTGCTTAGATGATGTCTTTTTTTTTGAGATTAGCAAACTGAGTTTTTACGTACACTGTCAAAAGGTTCAATACAAAGATTCTGATATCAGTGGGTGTAAGAACCTGGTGTCATGAGTGTGGGTTTTAAAATGGCTTGACGTTACTTTAAAGGAAATGATGAGCAATGTACTTGTATCCTGCAGCAAGTAAAAATGAAAATTGCTGAAAATTGCTTAAGAACCTATACTTCCTATATCTGAAGCATAATTAAAACATTATGTATGGACATTTGGTTTTGATGCTTTTGATATGTCAAAGATGGGTCTCTGCAAAGCAGAGGTTGGGATGAATGGGTCCTTCTCAAAGGATGCAGAGCATTTGAACTGTAATGACCAGCTCACTGACAGAGATCAAAAGCACGTGAATTCAACAGCTGGCCACTTTCCAATCAGATCTCCTAGGCTCCTGCTAAGTAAGCCTAGTGGTGCCAAAGAGGCCTGGAAGACTTCAGCATTTTTCTTTCCAGTCTGTTATATGTTTCCTTTTCAGACTTACATGTAATTGGTTTGGAGTGACAGAGAAATATGGGGGAAAAAGACTGTGGGAGGAAGTACACCCATCCTTACAGTACTTTGGCTTTTGTCTAGGGTGGAGATGCAGAAGTCAGGAGGACAGTAGGCACAAGGTTTCCCATAGGTTCCCTTGCCTCCTTGGCAGTACTACAGGCTACCACCATGACTGGTGAAGACTCATTCAGGTATTAACTGAATGGAAAGAAAGTTTTGTTTTTAACCTGCTTATTTTGGATGGGTCTGTCCTTGATAAACACAGAAAGTAACATATCAGTGTACAAATATAGATGTTTTTAGCATTTTCTCTGTGTTTTGATCATCCAAACCCATGAATCTATCTGTACATTCATGGCTGAGCCAATGCTGTTCTGCTACAGTGCCCTGTGCATCCACTGGCCCTGTGGGCACTGTGGTAGAGCTGGGGCAGCCCATAGCCCTGTCCATGATGTACCTGTCCTCTCCATGGTCCATCTTCCAGAGCTCTTCTGCCTGAATTGCGCTCCTAGGCCATGCCTCAAGGCCTGCAAGTGCTACCGGTGGCGCTGCATCTACTCCATGGTCTGGAACTGGAGAAGGCCCACACCCTGCTTCCCATAGTAGAAGAAAGGCCATTTTTGCAAACACTAAGCAGAGCACACTGTCCAGCCCAGCAAGCAATAAGAACCTCGTTCCCTGGCTTCTCCAAGGAATCTGTGGAGAAGGAGGGTAGGGCTCTGTTGTGCACTTGTCAAATGCAGCATGGGGGCAGGACATGGCAACTGATGGACCATGCCACGATGGACCAGGTTCACTTCAGCTGCTAACGAAGGATACCTCCTTCAAGGAGGATAGAAGAATGAAGTGCTATGGCTAGGAAAGGCAATGAGAAATAGTTTTCTGTACTCGAGAATCTCCAAGGGAATAAGTAGGAAGACCAGAAATGGCATGAGTTCTCAGCAATAGAGTCAAACCAGAAAATTTGTGATCTCAGGATCTGGTAGAAAAGCCACAAGCCACTCCTTCCCTCCCCATGACTAGTTTACCAGTGCTCTGAGTGCTCCTGTACTGTCCATGAGCACCAGAAAGTAGCTTCCCTGTCTCCCCAGGGCCCATAGGATGTAGCAGCTTTGGAAGATGGAGCATTGACAGAGGATGTATAGACCCAGGGGTATCTGCAGAGTCATTCTTGGTGCAGTTTGTTCACCAGCAACAGATGAAGAAGCTAGGTGGAAAGAGAGTCAGCTATGGGGTTACAAGTGCTTCCCTCAAGGCCCAAGGGCTCTCCGACTTTTTCACATTCTGCATTTGAATTTGGCTTCTCCTGCAGGTAGCCAAAATGTTACTGCCTTCATCTGCTCCCTTAAAACTTCCCTTTGCATTTTCAGCTGCTTGTGTGGATGGTTTTTATTATGTATAATACAGTATAATATTCAACATTTCAGTTCCTGGCTGTTTCAAATAAGCATAAAGTCAACCCACCAATAAGCCTGAGTCTCAGACATGAGAGAATACTGAAGCTTAGAGCCATATCTAATTTACTGTACTGTTGGTATTACAGATTGAAAAAAAAAAAAACCAACAAAAAACCCAAACAATAAACTGTTGCAGAAGAGAAGTACTTAATCTCCGAATTTTGAAATTTAGTCACTTGAGGGAAAAAGCACATCAAGTAGATAATCACATTTAATCACCACCACAGAAAAGCAGATGACCAATGAAGGGGAGTGGAATTTTATTGAATTTTGAACATGTGGAAAAAAAAAATAATCTATGGCTGTCACAAATGAGTATTTCTTACAAACAGGTAATTATTCATAATGAGTGGCATTATGATTTCTCTCATTTTCTTTGGTAAATTGCATCAAGACATCAGTGATGACAGATTATAGACAAAACCATAAGCAAAGAGCACAATGGAATGCTCACCCTGTTCAGCAGGTGGGTGTTTGAGCTGTATTATAACAGTGTCTTCTGGGCTTTGCAATTTAGTAGACAGGCTCTTGGAGCTTTCCATCACTTTTGAAATACATTTATTTTCTCTGTGAGCTGTCATTTCTGGAAGGGATTACTTCTAAGTTTTAATTGTAAATCTTAACCGTTTGCACAAGAATCTCAAAGGCTAAGGGCAAAAATTGAACTACTATGGATAGAAAATTAAAAACACACAACCAAATGGATGGAGCTTATCTTCTGATGATATGAGGGAGTCTGGGACTCATAGCTGTAACAGTGCCTGTTAGTAGGCATCTGCTTTTTCTTTTGTATTTTTTTCTTATGAGAAATTGCCCAGCCTCTTAGCTTTGATCTTCTGTTAGCTCACAAGCAATAAATATAGGATTAGTTATCATATTGCAATAGAAAGAGGGTAGCTTGGAGGGGACAGAAACAATTCAAATAAATTTACTGCTTTATAACTCATTAAACAATTCACATGTCATATACTGTACTTCCACCTTGAGAAGGAGTTAATCAGGATTGCAGGTATTTATTGAAGCAGCAGAAACTGAAGGGTGCAAGACTTAACCAGGTTTCTTGTGAAAAATCATAGTGAACAGACAGCGAGCCAGAACCGGTGGTGATAAAGTAAATGTGAAAGCCTGGGAGACAATCTTCCTCTCTATATATATATGTATAAAAAAAAGTGTAGAAAGAATTTTAAATATTTAATCAATCTAATCAAGTAATTCCGTATCCAGCAGTTAGTGTTGTTAATGCCTTTGGTAAATACTTGTATCAATGTTTTGCAATGAACCTGAAGGAATTTTCTTGCATATGAAAAGTAATTTTTTTTTAATTTTCACTAATTGAAAACAGAACAGTGTTTATTTAATTACATGCATTATTTTTTGAACAGAACAACCATTCCACGGTAGAGATGCTTCTGAACTATACAGTAACTACAACATTCTGTATTTGTAAAAGTAAATAGAAAATAGCTGAAGTTGAAGTGTATGGTGATGTTCAGTAAAAGCAAAGGCTGAAGATGAAGTCTGTAGTATTGTACAGAAAAGGTAAATTTAAAAGGAAAAAATGAGGACAAGGAGCAACACAGTTTAAATGTCCTGGTTTCTACACCCTTAGCTAGCATCTTTTGCTGTCATAAATAAGACTAGTTTTAAAAAAAACCACGGAGACAGCTTTCCTTTTCCTTCATCTTGTTCTTTGTGTTGGGATAAAACAGCAGACTCCACTGAAAAGCTAATGCAGGATACTAAGGTTTTGACAGCAAACCATCACTGAGGTTTTTGAGCCTTTGAGATTACCTATATTACAGTGATTCACACAAGCAGAAAAGAAGACTAGAGTTAAAAGTAGAAAGCTAGGGACTCATTTACTGTTTGCAACCAACTTCTTACTACCAAAACTTACAAAGCATCCAGATGGTTCTCTTAAGGTGCATAGCTGGAAAGACCCCAGACTTTCCCTGCCTGTGACTTTTTGTGTCCCTGCAAGCACACCAAGTTTGTGCTCTATGTGAGGCAGCTGTCTGCTCTCCTGAGATAGGTTCAGGAGATCTGGCCCCTAAAGAGTGAGATATGGAAATTTATCCTTTGGGGCATTAGCATAGCCATTTGATAGTACCACTCCAAAGAGTTGCTTATGCAGTTTATTTTCTTGATCAAGCTGTCACGTAGCTGAAAAGTAGCGTTGTTTTGAAGTTGATGATACAGAGCAGGTCTCACTGCTGTATTGCTGGCATTTTATACCAGGATGTTTCAAAATCTTCCCCATGGGCTCCACAGCCAAAAGAAGTTAATCAGCTGTGTCACTAGATTGATCTGTACTGCATGTACCTGGGTCATGACAATCTGAGAGGATTCAAGGAACTGGCAGTACTACAAAGACTTGGCAGAGTCCTTTGGCAAGTGTCTCTAGAAGTTTGCTCAACAGTGAGAAGTAAAATACTGGCATGCAGCTGGAGATGGTCTGTGGCAATAAGAAGGATCATTGCATGCGAGACAGGTACACTGGCTTCCCATCACCACCCCAGGAGATGTTGCTGTCAATCTTGACAGAAAAACAAAACCAACTTGACTTTCCTTAACTTCCCAAGAAGCAGAAGTCCGCATACTAACTAAAAACATAACTGGATTCAGTTTTTCTGCAGATAATCTACTACTTCAATTTTAGGAATTAACTGAATTCAGAGCCTGATCTACTTTTGTTGGCAAGTGTTGATTTCTTGGTGTCCCAAAGCTATGCCTGAGGAAAACTGTAACTAGACCCTGGAGATGAGACTCTCTAGGGTAAATGGACCACTTGCGTTATGGAATTGCCTCATGGGGGATGTTAACCTGCAGGGTTCCTGCAAATGCAGACACGTCTCCCCATGTCACATTGACTAGCAATGGCCAGTAGCCAGGCAACCCAGTGAGTTATAGGGTTCTCAGCTGGACCACTTCTTATAGGTAAAAGTACTTCAGCGTCAAGAGCAATAACTCCTACTTCCTAAAGGACTGTGTCGCAAGGCTGTGCATGAACATGGACTCTTTGATGCCAGAAAAGGATTGAAATAATGCTGTGCATTAAAGGTTTCTCTTCTCAACCCAAACACCATTTTCCATTAGGCACATGGAAACTGTCTCAGCTGGAAACATCTGCCTCTGCCGAATTTGTTTAGAATTGGCCCATAGGCTAAAAGTTGTTAGAGATAATAAAGAAAGAAAGCTAGACTGACATGCCTCATTTTCTTAGGAATCCAAGTAAAAAAGTACTGGGACTTTCAAAGACTGTACTTGCAACCTAAACCTAAACACTAGATTTCCTGGCTAGAGGTGGAAGATGAGGAAAACAATAACCATTGAGTCTCTGGAACGGTATACTGAAACAGGCTTATACACCATGTATTATATGGCTTGCAAGGCTGGAGCAGCTGGAGTTTTCATTTGGAAAAGCAATGCAATAAAATGAGCAGCTGTGAAAAGCACATGGAATAAGAATTAAAATGAATGTAAAATAAATGTATGCCTGAGTTTTATTTTCTCATTTGAATATGGCACTGAATTCAAAGAGGAATCATTGCAAACTGTTTAAGCTACTAAAGAACATATAGAAAGGAAAAAGTCTGTGATGAACATTCACCGTTTTTCTGGATTTATGACAGAAGTCTAAGAAAAAGAAACAAAGAGCAATATTGTATTCAAATCCAGTGTGTAAAATTCACCCAGGAAGTTCTAGGAAAGCATTTTAGATGAGCTACATTATGTAAACCAATGTACCTAATGTTTTCTAAATAAAATTCCCTTAGTTGGTGGTTAGATCATAACACGCTAGATATTAAAAAATCATTAAAAGTTCTCAAAGTCTGTATTAGCTCATTTATGTCTCAGGTTGGTGACTGCTCACATTTAGGGATTTGTGGATTAATTCATGATTTTGCCAGGATCAGTTTATACAGTCATTGAAGTTGGTCTCTGAGGGTAAGTTACTTCATAAGAAGTATTAATTACTGAAGCATTCATCTGACAGATTCATTGTGAACACCAATGCTTCTTTCAAAAATAGCTGTTTTGACATATAACATGTATTATTGGGGAATCCTGGAACAAATAGGTAGAGTAACCTAAAAATTGAAATTTTCTTTCTGAAAATGGGTGTATAGTGGAGAGAACGAGTTTGAGATGTGACCTCAGGAAATGGAGCAAGTTTAGCTGGTGAATGCAATCCCTTTCCTGTCAGAATGAGGAATGCTTGATGAGGTCTCCATTAAGCTACCTGTGTGCAGTCATGGTCAGAAGAGCCTTTTTGTCCTCACAAACAAAAGCTCCACCTTCTCTGTCTGTTATCTGGTTCCTTGTATCAGCTTAAATAGCATCTGTTAAACACATGATGAAGAGCAGATCGCTGAGCAGTTGCCACTGAGCATTGTGGACAGCATAGCTCTCCTTTGCTCTTTTAATACTGTAGGCTGAGACCCATTTTTCTGGCATGGCATTTTACTTGAAATATTTGTAGTTTGGGGAGGCTGGCACTCATGAAAAATAGTCTTCTTCTGAAGATACTGAGGCAAATTTAAATGATTCAGAGCATGGGAAAAATAAGTGGCTGAGATAACAAAATACCACATCATTGACATCTCCTTTACTGTTTGTCCTGATTTATTTCACCTCAAAGGGCTGGCAGCAACAGAAGGAGAGTGAAGAATAAAGTTTATTACTCTTCACAGACCACATAACCAGCTACCCAGAGTGAAGTCCCCCTGCTCATAGATTTCCCTACCAAATCTCTCCTTATGAGGAGAAAGAAAAGTCAGTGAGCACAATGCCTCTTTTTGTTTGCATTGAAGATTTCAGAAACTCTTTGTGCTATGACCGGGTCTTTAAATCTCCTACTGTCCCTTTACCCTGCCTTTCCCCAGCTTTGCTTGCTCCAAGGTTGCCATTTGCTACTACCACATTCCTCTATTTTGTATAGCTTGACTAAGGTCTGCTGGCTGAAATTAAATAAATAAAAGAGGTTTGTGTGTCTTGTTCTCTTTGAATGACAGCTGCCTATTCTAACCTCCCAAGCAGCTGTGAAAATCTTCATTTGCATGGTCAATGGCAGGACAGTGTCCTCCTCCTCATTAGTTCAGCTCGTGATCCCTTTGAAATATTTCCCCAAACCCTTCACCACTGCTTGATGGAAGGCCCGACATTCCCAGCACACTCCACCTGGTGTTTTAAACCTATAAAAATTACTTCTAGCAGGATGACCAGTGCCCTACTTACTTCTACAAACTGTTCCTGCTGACGCCGTTTTCAAAGGATCATTTATTTTGTTTTGTTTTCAGAATCTTCAGGACTGAGTGCCCTGTATGTCCCCTGAGATTTTGGGCAATAAGGATATCCCATGTGGGATACTCCAGGGATAGCTCAGCTAAAATCAGGAGCATTCTTAAATCCTCTCTATGACTTCTCTAGCAGTGAAACAGGCACATAGGAGGGTGAAAGAGAGAACTGTATGGACAAAGGCAATCTGCTTCTGAAAGGGCAGTCTGGTCCATCAATGTCCTTTCTGGTCCAAAAGCAGAAGTTCACATTTAGCATTTTCTATATTCAGTGGGAAATTGAAGAGGTTCAGTTAGCTAAGACACCCATGACAGTGTAAGAACTTATTAGATTGGGTGATATTTACAAAGTTGTAAAAATTGTAATTCCAGCACCTGTTTCCAAGCTTCTTTTGGACAGTACTATGCCCAATGTAGGTTTGAGTCTTGCATTGGTGCCCAACATGGATTTGAGTCTTAACTGGTTTGTAATATTAGCAATTTCTGTGTTACCCTCATTTCAACTTGGCCCAATAAGTCCTAATTTTCAGAAAGAAAATCTGATTAGAAAGTGAAAAACAGATCTTCTCTGCCTTTTGCTCAGAATTCTTTATAGTGGGTTTCACAGAAACTGTTGAAAAAAAATCTTTTGGGGAATTTGATAGTCCTTGGTTGTGTTTTAATTATTGTAGAATTATGTAGAGAATACCTAAAAGATCTTTTCCATATTAAGAAGAGTTGCACAATACAGTGCACTTCTCATGCTATGACAATAATTAGGGAGAGTGGAATGTTGTACTGCAATAATGCTTCTCCCTTTCATCTATTCTCTATTAAGCACAGCAAAATTCATGTTCTCTTTGATGCAGCTGAAGCCAATTTCTTCATTGCGCATTTTCCACCTGGTGCAGTGCTGTCTTTAGCAGAAAGCCTTTGAGCTGGGTCCTGCGGGAGTGAACTTTCACTGCAGTTCACAAGGAGAAACATGGATAAATCCTATTAATAAGAATTATGTGGTTAATGTATTTAGCTCCCTATACATTCCTTGTAAGAGGCTGTTCTTTACACACAAAAGAACTCCTAGGTTAGAATATAATTATCTGTGTATTTTTAATACCTTTGCTTCAATACAAAGAAAAATTGCACTTTTTCCTTATGAAAAAGGAAAAAACTTGGCAAAAACTCCTCTTTTGCAGAAATCAATCTAACTAGTTTTCCTTTGATGAGTGATTCAGCGAAATAATAACAAAGATCCATGAATAATCAGTGTAGGAACCTTAAAGTATAATTGTGGTGAGCAGTTTAACTTCAAAAGCAAAATACCTAAGATAAAACAAAATTATATACAGAAGCCTACTAATAAATTCTCTTGAGAATTGCTTGTTCACTTAACTCAGAAACAACCATTCTAGTAGTTCCACCGTATGTGAGTCTATTCAGCACTCTTAGTGGTACATTAAACTGTGACAGAACATAAATATGCTTAAGTTGATTTACCCATGAAACTTCTCACATTGAGGGCTTGTAATTTGTTAGGCTTCCTGAAGTCCAATGAAGTGACCTTTTAGAATGGATTGAAAAATAATCCTTTTAAAACAATCATTCCTATTAAAGCTTAGTGTGGAAATTATCACAGCCTATATGAAGGCAAAAATTTACTATGGTCTCTTAATCATTTAAGTAAAATAATATTTGCATAGTGTGCATTGGATTCAGAAGTGTTGAGGAAAATTAAACCAGTGAATTGACTGAACAGCAGATACCAGAATTTAATGTTCTAATAGAGCAGCTTTTGATATCTGTTCTGATGACGTTGAATAAGTACTTTTTAATTTTCATTTATATAGTTACACCAGTTCATTAGCTAGTCAATTCAAACTTTAAAAAATATAATTGCAATTTTGAAAGCAAATCTTCCTGTCTAGACATAGAAATTGCTATTTTCCCCTTTGACCATTACCAAACAGGAAAATGCAAGAGCAGAAATAGCCATAGGGGGAGAAGAGCAATGCAATGTGACAGTAGCTTCCCATCCCACCCCACTGCATATATGGTAATAGAAGACTTTTGAAACCTGCTAGGGATTTATGGAGAGGAATAATCTATCATTTTAATGCACCATAGCTCCTGTTTACGGGGAAATGGGAACTGTAACCATAAAAGCAGCAACAGATTTAGGAGGAAATGAAGGCTGTGAAGGAGAACATATCGCATTCTGGGTGTCATCTCAAAGCATATGGAGGAAAAGAAAGCTATCAGAAGTAGTCAACATGGATTCACCAAGGGGAAGTCATG
>KZ507016.1:59007-72741 GCA_002844005.1 Limosa lapponica baueri | reverse complement strand
CTGTGAGGGTGGCAGAGCACGGGAACAGGCTGCCCAGAGAGGTGGTGGAGTCTCCGTCTCTGGAGACATTCAAAACCCGCCTGGACAAGTTCTTGTGCAACCTGCTCTGGGTGGACCTGCTTTGGCAGGGGGGTTACACTAGATGATCTCCAGAGGTCCCTTCCAACCCCATGTGATTCTGTGATTCTGTGATCTATCTCCCTCTGAAACTGCTGGCCTGCTGTGTCACTAGGGGTGGGCAAGCATGCAGCAATCTGAGCAATTAAACAACCTTCCAAACACATACAATGGACTTCATTATATTTTATTGTGAAGTTGGTCTGTATTAATAAATTTTTAAGGCCCTTCCAGACATTAAGGCCCTTCCATCCAGTACAGCCTTAAGAGGTGGACCTGTGCAAACCTCATGAAACTCAACAAGGCCAAGTGCAAGGTCCTGAGTGAAGGTTCAGGGTAATTCCAAGCACAAATACAGTCTGGGTCAAAAAGGACTTGGGGGTAGTGGTGGATGATCTGCAAATGTGCACTCACAGCCCAGAAAGCAAACTGTATCCTGGCCTGCGTCAAAAGAAGAGTTACCAGCATGTCGAGGGAGGTGATTCTGTTCCTCTACTCTACTGTCATGAGACCCTGTCTGGAGTACTGGGTCCAGCTCTGGGGCTCTCAACATGACATGGACCTGTTGGAGCAAGTCCAGACAAGGGCCATGAAGATGATCAGAGGGCTGGAACACCTCTCCCATGAAGACAGGCTGAGAGAGTTGGGGTTTTTCAGTCTGGAGAAGAAAAGGCTCCAGGAAGACATCATAGCAGCCTTCCAGTACCTAAAGGGGGCTAAAGGAAAGATGGGGAGGGACTCTTTATCAGGGAGTGGAGCGAAAGGACAAGGGGTTCAGTTTTAAACTGAAAGAAGGGAGATTTAAGTTGGATATTAGAAAGAAATTCTTTCCTGTGAGGGTGTTGAGGCACTGGAAGAGGTTGTCCAGAGAAGCTGCGGATGCCCCATCCCTGGAAGTGTTCAAGACCAGGCTGGATGGGGCTTTGAGCAACCTGGTCTAGTGGGAGGTGTCCCTGCCCATGGCAGGGGGGTTGGAACTAAATGATCTTCAAGGTCCCTTCAAACTATAACCATTCTATGACTCTATGATTTTTGGATCATCACAGTTAATCACCTGGTCCTCCCTTGCACTGTAGCTTGTGCTGGCTGTCTGGTCCTAGACCTGCAGGTTGGCAGAGCTCATCTGTATCTTTTGCTGCCTAGTTTCCTTGCTTCCTCTACCACACCAAAGCTCATGACCTTTGCTGGTTGCTTTCTGGAGGTCACTGTGACATGTGAGAAGGTCTAACCACTTTGCCTGATCTGGTTGCTGACTTTCCCACAAAGAGCTTCAAGCAGTCAAGGACCCTTAGAGCATTTTACCCTGCTGGATATAGAAATGCTCTGGGAACTGAGGATTTTGAAGACAGTATCTTGTAATGTAGATGTTTTCAGGTGTTATGGAACCCTGCAGGTAATTTTTGTGGAACATTAGGAATTAAAGATACTTTTGATGCTGGAAGCTTGCTTAGTTTTTGAGCAGGATTAATTTTGTAATCTTTGATGTCACTATAAGACATGTGCCTAATGTGTTATCTTTTCTTTGTACACATGCTTGTCTGAACATTAAACCTTAGTAACAATAAACAAGAGAAGAGAAAAATTATTCAGCATTTTGTATCCTTCAAGAACAGAAGAGCATTTTACCAATAAATGGTTTAACATAAGATTACATCAAATCCAACAAAACTCTCTTTTCTTAGCCCTTGTAAATTATAAAATTATTTTAGTTTAGGAGAGAAATTTAGCTGCAAAGTTATCATTCAACTGTAGCAAAATATACACAAGCTCTCACCAATGCAAGTTCTGGTTTTGTCTCCAAGTCTGCCCTGTAACATTGATATAATTGCAGCATATTTAATGGAAACAGAAATTTGCCACAAAACTAGTGAAGCTGCTTGATCTTTAATCAGTGCCTGCAATACGTGACAGTGCTCTCACAGATGCAATCAGCCCTGCAGGTTAGAATAGGGCCATGTAAAACCTTGCTGTATGAATTCAGGCTCACACGATCAGATTGGATAAGATCCACCGGTGTATGCTAGGCAGTAAAGTTTAAAAATGCATAAAGCTTCCTGTATCAAGGCCAAATTATTCAAAAGGCTGCTGACTTCCAGGTTTTCAACAATGCAGATATGACTACAAAAATGGTAGGAGAGGAAAATCCAGTGTCAGAAGTTCATTAAGGAGAAATAGTAACAAAACCACTTTTACTGAAGTCAAATGCAATACAGAGACCATGTTCAGGTACAGGGCTCTAAGAAAATAAAAGTATTTCATGGTGTGATTTCTCCTAAATCTGAAAAAGGACAATAGGCATTGCAGAAAAGGGCTCAGGAGAGGCATAGTTTCTGAGATTTCAGGAGAGCAGAGTTTTCACATGTAGCCTTATCAAACCAATTCCTTCAAGTGATGTTTCCAGGTGTTCTATGGCACAGATGACGAGGAGAAAGAGAACAGTTATTTTAGCTTTGAAATCATCCCATGTGGCTCTCCCCCTCTCCGTTTCCCAGAGCTCCAGCATATTGTTTTCTCATGTGCAGTCAAGTTTTTTGTGCAGATACATACAGAAGAGCACCGGACCACAAAAACTCTACATATTCAAATTATGAAGAATACAGTTTTTGTACACACTTTTTTTTGGTATCAGGTGAGTAATTTGTGGATATTCCAGTGTGCAAATACTTAGGACAACTAAGAAAGCAAATTCAGGGCCTGACTCTATAAACATAAATATAAATAATTGTTTAGGTAATTGCAGGAAGGGCTATGGTCACGAATGTCTGCCTTCCTAAGCAGATTTGGAATAGTCAGTCCATTTGGATGAACTCACTCCCCAAACTCAATGGGACTAATTACCCATTCTGATGTTCTTTTATGACCTAGAGCTTTGATTGTGGCTGGGAAAATATGACTCCTATTGACAGATGCAGGAATCACTTCTAATAAGATGTAATGAAAGCGCAATTATGTATACACCTGAAAACATTATGTAATGCTGCAGTCTGGCTCTTTCTGCAATTTTGTTTCATCACACTAATGTTTAAGTAGGGCTTTGTGGCTTTGTGCTTCCACTAGATGAAATACCCATGTTTCTTAAGCCCCCAAACCGAAGTGAAACTGCTGGAGACACATAACAATGTCTGTGGTTTTTATATACGTATATTTAATCAGTGCCTTAAATGTCTGGCACCAGCTATCAGAACTTTTAAAGCTGTAATACGGTGGTAATATCAAGTTGTCTTGTTCCTGCTTCCCTCCTCGTTCCTGAGCTCTTCCTCTGGGACATGCCTCCCTTCTCGCTGGTGCTGCCTGTCATGGGGATGATGAGCCAAGTGTCCCACCTTGTTCAGCAGCTTCAGGCACCCAGGCCGTCTGGGTGCTGCACTAGCACAACTGATGGCAAATTTACCCACTCTGAATCCAACAGCGGTACCCAGCATAACCCTCTGCCTGTCATACTGCAAGCGTTAAAGAAGGCCGCGCTTCATTAGCACCTACAATATTAATCTCAAATGCTATTAACATCAAAAAGATTAACTGCTGTGTAAAGATAATCCGATAGAGCCTAAAGGCTGCAATGTTGCTGATTAAATGCATACCACCTTTCATATTTTGCCTTTTTGCAATTGCTTGAGCTGTGGTAATAGTTTCCTATCAACAAGCACCTGGAGCTTGTCCTGTGTGAAATTACTTGCACGTTGAGTACATTTTTCTTCTGTGGAGCAAATAAGCTTCTCTTCTGTATACTTTTCTGAGAGGAACAGAATCACAAAATCAGAATGGTTTGGGTTGGAAGGGACCTTAAAGATGATTGAGTTCCAACCCCCCTGCCGTGGGCAGGGACACCTCCCACCAGACCAGGTTGCTCAAAGCCCCATCCAGCCTGGCCTTGAACACCTCCAGGGATGGGGCAGCCACAGCTTCTCTGTTCCAGTGCCTCATTACCCTCACAATAAAGAATTTATTCGTGATACCTAATCTAAATCTCCCCTCTTTCAGTTTAAAACCATTACTCCTTGTCCTATCACTCCACTCCCTGATAAAGAGTCCCTCCCCATCTTTCCTTTAGCCCCCTTTAGGTCCTGGAAGGGGCTATAAGGTCTTCCTGAAGCCTTCTCTTCTCCAGAAGAAACAACTATGCAGAAGAAGGCTCTCGATGCTACAGTGGAAATGGAAACCATATTGTGAAGGAAGGAAAAGCTCTCTGGAAGGTGGTGAGATACTGATCTTATCTGTAGTAGGGAAGATTAAACACTGATATTTTGCAAGGTTTTTTTTCCTGTAGTTTTTTTTGGGGGTGAAACCTCTTATATGGCTCTTTTTTTGCTTCAATTCAGCGTGAACTTTTGACTGTCAAAATCAAAACCCTGAAGCCTCTCTCTATTTGTCCATCACCTTTTTCTGAATGCAATGGAATCAAGTTAAAAACATTGTGCTCTGTTTTGTTCTTTTTTTTAATTTCTTCCTCATGAGACAGTGGGAAGCTTATAGCTCATGAGTGTGTTGGCATTTTTACCTTGACTCTGATAACTCCAGGATCTGAAAATTAAGGAAAATACTGTTTACAGAATGCCCTAATGGTGGGAATGAGAGGTGAGTTTCATCCCAAAATACTTAGGTGACATTCATGGCAACTTTCAAATAATATTAAGACTAGACAACATGGAAGCTCATGGAGCCATATTTGGTTCTTTATTACTCCAATTTCTTCCTTCAACATTTTTTTCATCTTTCCTGAGTAATATCCCCCTATTTTTAGGGGATATTACTCTCAGGTGGGCCATAAGATGAGTGTTTCTTCTCCATTCCTTCCCTACATACTTTGTTCCAGCGAGGCTGGGGCCAAGCTGCTGTATTTCCAGCTGTGGGCTATGAAACAGAAAGTGTTAGATACATTAGGTTTAGTGGATGTGGGTGAGTGAATTTGCCTTCGTAAAAGAACAAATAGCTCTTTTTGTTTGTCATTATTAAGTCATAAAAAAATTAGTGTCCATCAGAAGACAACGAGAGTAGTCCTATATCTTTGCATGTGGATTTTAATTTTTTTTCTAAAATTAACTTAATCAAGTTGAGCAAACATTGAAAATACTATAAATATCTCTCCACTTTCTTGGTCAGTGTAGTTTACCCATGGTAGCAATGCAAGGTTTATGTTATCTAGTGCAGCACAGCTCCTGTGTTGGAAATCCTAATGGGTCAAGTGTTCCGTCCTGTACACACCCTGCATGAATTGCATTTTTCATTAACCTGCTCCATTTCAGGAAATTACATTCCTTGGATCATTTGATTTCAGCATTAGGTGCTCATCTACCCCGAGGTCAGCACTTACTCCTCTTTGGTCTAGGTTGTTACCTGTGGTTGTGACCTTCTAAAGAAGAAAATAGAGGATCCTTTTAAAAACAAGAAAGAGAACTGGCATCCAAACTGTTGTGCAGCTATCACTGCATTTTTAAGTGGTGGCTTATACCAACAGTATATCACGCTGCAAGGACGAAGAAAATTTGACATTTCTAGAAATGCTGTATTACTGACATCTCTGAGAATACTTCCTCACTCTAAGCTTGACACTGCTGTCTCTCTTTTATTAACTTCACTCATTTCAGTGCTGTGAAATGACTGTTATATGTGATTACATAAACTTTTGCTAAGAAAGCTTTTACAGGTTCTTAAGTCATTTATTTATAGTCCAATTACAAATGATGATTGGACAGTATTATAGGAGCTATTTGAAAAGTTTATTTCAGAGGAAAAAAGTACCCCCCCTTAGAATAAAAGCATTTTCTAATGAAAGTAATGAGAGCAGTGAGCACAGACTGTTGTTTGATCAGAACTCCAGTTGTCACCATATCTGTCATCCTCAGACATATTTCCTGGCCCTTGACAGACAAACATGTGCAGTTGTCCTGATATGGCCTGTTTAGGCTGCAGAAACAGAGGAGTGAAGAACAGCTGAAGATGAAGACATGAACAACCAAAAGGCAAATAGAAATGATTGAAAAAATATTCTAATGCATTTTTTTCTTTAGAAAATTCCACTTGGATATAATCAAAACATTCCCCGGAAACACTGATTTTGTCAAAGAGCTTGCTCCTGGGAACTTGCTCCTGTTTCCTCTAGCACATCCATTGCCACTGCAGCTCACCACCAGGATCGTCAGCTCGGTAGCACTGGGATCCCTTGAATGACCTAAACTCTCAGGTATTGATGTGTTTTTATCATATTAATTAGATGTAAGGTGAGAGAAGGGCAGATCTGGAAAACATGGGTGGTGGAGTCAGAGGAAAGGGGGTGGCAGGGACTGGAGAGATGGAGCTATGTGCCTCATTAATGTTGCGCTGCACAACCTTTGGGAGGAAAGACATCAGTGATCAGAAATGGAGTTTGCTGGAGGCCCTTTCTGACAGCTGTTGCAAATTGCTGTCTAGGATTGAATAAGCAGGAAGGGCTGTACAGTGCCTTTAAGTATTGTTTACCTGCAATTGCTAATTAACCTGATTCTCAGAGTAAATCCTCACAGCAAAGCAAACTCGCTTGGGCTAAGTTATTTAGTAATAAAGATCCTCTTTATAAAGAGCTTAAGCCAAAGCAGCTTATTTTGACTAAAACAAGTCAAGGATCAACCACCCAAGGAATTCAGTCGGCAGACCTGAGCAGCTCTGACCTCCCACAAGAACAAGCAAAAGTTTGGCAGCACAAGCATGGCCAGGAGCAGATAGCTACCTACCTTATCATTACCATTTCTTTCACAAAGTGATACTCAGAAAAGGCGCAGAGGCTCCAGATGGGGACTTCCCTCAGAGCTGTGAGTGCGCTGAGATTAATGCAGTTAATTCTGGTACACGCTCACGAGAATTGATCCTTGTATGAGCAGCAGTGGGGTTCGTTCCCTGTGCGCCGTTGAGGGATGGTTGTGTAGTGAAAGGTCCCCGCAAAATTATTGCATGTCACCAAGGAAATCTTTGGGGAAGGCTAAAAAATATCAAAACTTGTGAAAAGGTTTTAGTGAAAAACTTTGCATGCAGGAAACTTAGCATGGTGTTAGAGGGACGAAGAGAATCTTGGTTATGGTAACATACATTTTAAAAGAGAGCATAGCTTTAAGTATTTGCAGAGGGGCTGCTGGTCCTTGAGAAACCCAGGCAGATAATCATCTCAAGGACAGCTACAGAAGGGAGTCATGCAATCAGTGCTTGTTCATTATAATTACAGGTACTGGGAAAATCTGTAATTCCTTTGCTTATCCTGATGAGTTAGTAATAGGTTAAAGGAAAAAAGCAATACTGTAGGTGGAGACAGGCTATGCAGTGGAAGCCATTAGAGGATACATGTATAATACCATTTTATTTTTATCCCTGTTAATAAGAATCAGCAACAGAGACAATTTTTTTTTTCTTCTCGCTTATTAGATTAGGTTTGTGCAAGGCTCTACTTTTGGCACATTATCATTGGTACAAAAGCTATCATTATACTTATATTTTACTATATTCTTACAGTTTAAAAGTATTTATTACTCTCAAGGTTAAAAATTAACTATAGTCATGTGTTGTAAGGCTATGTAGTATTTACTATGCAACATAGTTATAGTCTACATTACTGACAAGGACTTTATTAGAACTACAGGAATAAGCTAAATAAATATGACTAATTCCAAACTACTATTCATTTCACAGATACTAATGAAATGAATATTCAGGAAAAAAAGATGACAAGAACTAAAAGCCTATCAAATCCCTACTGTACCTAGGTTACTAACCTGATATCTTTAACATGGTCACTGATTTCTCATGCAAGATCAGTAATCATCATCGTCATCCATCAGACTACATCCAAAATACTCCAATACTTGATCATCCAGGTGCCAGGATCAACATAAAAATGGCAATAATATTTAGCAAAAATCCAAAGACCAACGAATCTTTTTCTTCAAATCTTGCCACGTTCATAGCTCACCCAAAAGCTGTGAAATAATTAAGTCCTAAATAAAAACATATGAGGACAAAAGAGCTTCCTTTATAGCATTTACCTTATCAATTAAAAAATAACTTTAACCAAATCACAGAATGACACAGGGTTGAAAGGGACCTCTGGAGATCATCTAGTCCAACCCCCCTGCCAAAGCAGGTCCACCCAGAGCAGGTTGCACAGGAACGTGTCCAGGTGGGGTTTGAATGTCTCCAGAGAAGGAGACTCCACCACCTCTCTGGGCAGCCTCTTCCAGGGCTCTGCCACCCTCACAGTGAAGAAGTTCCTCCTCATGTTTAGGTGGAACTTCTTATATCCAAGTTTGTGCCCATTTCTTCTTGTCCTGTCTCTGGACAGCACTGAAAAAAGACTGGCCCCATCCTCCTGCCACCCACCCTTTAAGTATTTATAGGCGTTGACCAGATGCCCCCTGAGTCTTCTCCAGACTAAAGAGACCCAAGTTCCTCAGCTCTTCCCCATAAGGGAGATGTTCCTGTTCCCCTAATCATCTGTCCCTAGTGATCCTCTAATCAAATGAGGACAGTTTTGTGCAAATGAGGACAGTCTTTACCAAAATAGATTAAATCTCTAAAGATGCCAGCAGGTATTACGTGCAAACTTATCCAACACAAACACTAACCTCTCGGTAATGATCAGCAACATTTTAGAATATGTCACCTCATACACCACATATACTAAAACTTTATAGGAAGTCATTTAACAATTACTAGCTGCTTTGAAATAAAATTAGACTATGCAAAATTTTTCTGTTTCTGAAGTTTCAAGCAGAAATGCAAACTTTTCAAACAAGCCAGAGGAAGCAAGGGCATCATGGACCAACATATCTCAAATAGATCAGGACTGGAACTTACAAAAACCCCCTCCGCAACAGCAAACCAATCAAAATCAGTGCTTCTTTGTGATAAAATTCTGCTGGCAAGAGTCCTGGGCATGTATAAGGACTAAGAAGACAAGTAAGCTGCTGGGGGTGGGAGGGAACCTTCAGGCAGTTGGAATCACCTGCCAGGTTTATGAACAAGGCAGGAAAATGAGGTCTGGGATAATAATGTCAATGATGGAGAGCAACTCAGGCTGCGTGTGGGTGCTTAAACACAGAGGCTTGGTGCAGATAGTGGTTTGATGACATACAAACACTTTAACTGAGTCTTACCTCAAGTAACCTTTCCCTGAAATGATAATTTAGTATTATAAGCAATAATTCTTTGTCAACTTTTCTCCAGAAGGACTGAATAATTTACTGTTTGTCCCTTGCTAACAAGACTAACTGTGCATTTTATCTTGTCTAATTGATAAACATAATTAAGCTAAACATAATTAAGTTAAAGTCAGAACAAGTGCTCCCAAACACTAATAATTTTAAAGTTTGCTGTTCTGGTTCAGACCTGAAAAAAAGGTACTGAGATACTTTGGTTTTTTCTAACTGTTTAGTTTTTTCTACAAAGAGATAGTATTCTCTGCAGACATGGCCTCCCACATACCCTTAGGTTATCAAATCCTCCTCAACATCAGAATAAAAATAAAAACATGAGTGGTTGAATCAGCATAGCCAGGAGGAAGGCTGCTTTCCACTATGTTACCCAGGGAAGAAAAATGGAAAAAATTGCAATAAATTAATAGATGGAGTTTGCTTATGGTATTAACAAAACGGAGGAACAGAAAAAAACATTGCCATAGCTGAAAGGGATATAGAAAACCTTTATTGAAAAAGTGTCTATTTCTACTGTCAGTTGCTCTGGTTTTATATTTCCATAGTTCATTGATTTGGAGCACCTTATAGGCTGTACCACTGGAGATGAGATTAGAATGGCACATACAGGATTAAACATCATTAAGTTTGCAATGTCTGCAGAGACTGTGGCAAGGACAAGAATTGATTCCACTGGAGGCGTCAACTGCGCTTCTCAAAACCAGGCTACTTTCACTGATTAGTCTTTCTACAGTTTTAGTATTTTAATTTAAGCAACATACATTTAGGCTATAGGTGATCCCTGAATGCAGCAAGTAAACATAAAAAAGTGTTGTGCTGAATATTGATTATGACATTACATTATACACAATGAGCTCAAAGGAGAATAAAAATATAGCAAAAAAAAAAAAAGTTTTTTTAAAAATTAAATGAAGCTCAGTAAAGGAAGTAAAAGACAAAAATCTAGGAGCTGGGTTTGTCAAAGCCATCCAGTCAGAGGGAGATTCCCACCAGCCTGCAGCCTTCAGCTCACGGCATCTACTGCAGCATCCACTTCTGCCCCTTCCACTCTTTTTGTCACTCAATAGTATAAAACCAATACAAGGTTTTACCAAAACAAGACCTCTCCGTTTCAGTTAAGAACCAAACCAAGCAAACTGGAAAGATTTTATTTGAAAGCTTCTACCCAGTCCATAAACCCAAATGTGACAGGAGGATGCCACATCATATCCTGCCTGCTTTTCGCAATGCAACATGCTCCCAGTACTCTTCTGTATGAAACAAAATGCACGTTATCTGACAAGCATACTTGAAAGCATGTATTCATCCCTAGCACTCCTACATGCACTAGTATACCCAGGCTTATACATCTTCATCCTTAAATCCAGGGTTTTGCAAAAAACATAGAAGATTCCTGTGAGTGTATGAGGGACATGAACTTTCGTAGACCTGAGGTCAACTCTTACAGGGCTTGGTTAATCACATATGACAGAAGGACGACCACAGTTTTCACAGTGTAATCTGGGCATGACACTGCTCATGAAGACTCCAACAGGAAGTTGGAAAACAAATAATGCAGCTTTTAAGGCTTTAATGTGATATTTGTGAGGGTGCAGAGGTCCCACTGAAAATCAATCAGCCCTGCCCTCCTAGGCCATTTACATGACTTTGAAAAATTGCAGCTTTCTGCTGAGTCTATTACCAATCTATTTCTCACTGAGCATTTGCTGATTTTAGTAATGATGTAGCAATGGACTAGATTTTAAAAAACTGCAGCAGAGGCCAAGGGAAAATAATTGAAGACTAGAAATGATCAAACCCAATGTCTATTTCAGAGAGCTTGGCAATACCTGTTTCCTGACCTTCCCTGTGTCCTAGCACAGTAGCCGATATTCAGAGCTCAGGATATGTCTCTCCTCTCCCGCCCAAAGGGAGGCTGGTCCTAAACAGAGTTGGTTATATGTGCTGGGAAGTATGCTGCATCCTGGTAGTGACTGGTTACCAGAATAAGCAGAGGAAGTAACACAGTGCCTCTGGATTTACTAAGCCTCTTCTTCATGTTGAACTGTGGGTGTGTTTTTTTTGTTTGTTTGTTTTTGCTGATTTTTTTTTAATAGAGAAATACCTCTAGGGAGGTGATATGCTGTTGAAAGTTTTGGTGGAGGAAAGCTAGGTTTTGGTGGCAAAGATGAATAAAAGTCCTCTCTACGGTTTTGTCTTTTTCCATTCTGCCTTTCAGAGGGTAAAACTGAGCCATATCATGGTTCCAAGCATGTGGAAGAGAGTTATTTGTTCCTCACCACTCTTTCCTTTTCCCAGCATTCAAACTGAGCTCTGGACTCATACCACTTTCCAATTACACTTATCACCTTATTCTTTTTTATGACTCTTTCTTCACTGTGCCATTCCCCGTTCCTCTCCTTCAGAGCCACTTACGTCCCTCAGCTCCAGACTCCAGGTGAGCATCCTCTCCATCCTCCACGGCTTTCTCCAGTAGCTTTAAATCCTTCCTGCACAGAACAATCCCAAGCTGTCCATTCAATTCACAATGTCCTTAATGCGGAAACATCTCCTTTCTACGCCTCTAAACCAAGACTCTACATTCCTGCCTGGCTCCTCTACTTGTCTGCTAATGAAGAAAGGGAGTTCTTTTTTAAATTATTATTACTTTAACCAGCAGCCTGCTTTGTCTTCTACCAAAACGTCTAAGAGAGGATGAGTGAGAGAAAGCATAATCTGCAAAGAGACTCAAAGGGCACTCGCTATTATCCAGTGTAAGCTGGACTAATATGTCAGTTTTCTATTAGAAAAGATAAACAAGTAATAGGGCACTGAGCAAATATCAATTCATTGCCCAGAATGGGTGTGTTTTTGAGTCATTCCACCTTCCATCCAAGGACGATACTCAACAGAACCAGGTGCATTTCAAATTATTCTATAAAAAAAGAAATCTGAACCTGAAAAACTGAAACTTGTAGAAAGTTTCAGTTAACAAGCAGGTTGTGGCTGAAACCGACAGTCCGTTGCCAGTGACCATAGCAGGGGGGTGTGGTGTCAGTTGTGCACTGGGGACGTGCACATACATTTGATAACAATGCAATTAAATTGTAATGTGGTCCCTATCATGACTGAGGAGACAGAGAATGGCTGCAGTTCCTTGTTACTGCTGACGGTTTTCAAGCCTTTCTCAGTGTAAAATATAGCTAGGTTAAAAAGTAAGTAGCAAGACAGGAACAGTATAGTGCATTATCAGTCAGAATTAATTGTTGAGGCAAATGAAAAGAGTGACAAAAACTGTCTTTCCTGTTTAAGTGAGTTTGACTACACTTCTATTACATGTGAGGTCAGCAGGACTTGATTTCTGAATTATTCATCAGGATCTTTCTAGTAGCAGGAGGTACACACACAGCTGTAGGCGAGGCAATTTCTGCATCCACTATAGCCCAGAAATGGTTTGGCAAGAGAGGCCTCTGGTTGCTGAATAGCTATTCACAGCAACAAAACCAGGACTTAAATATATCCAGTACTGGTTGGGCTTCTGGTTTTTTGTTTGGTTGGGAGATTTTTGTGTTTGGTTGGTTTTTTTGTTTGGGTTTTTTTTTTTTTTAACAGTTGGTGATAATAGACAAAAAGAGATGGTGGAAGAATGGAATGGACGATAATACTACTATGAAAATTAATAGATGTATAACATTTGTCTGCCTACTGCTATGGTAACTTATAACTTAACTTATTAGATTTCATTGTTTTTAAACATTGGGAATGACAGTTTCACAGAAAACACCTTTCTCTTTTTTCCCCTAGCTGCTTTAATGGCCCTTTTCTTTGTACTGGCAAATATTAAAAATTCAAAGGTGGTTCATGACTATAATAATTAATTTCTATAGGACTTATAAAAATCAATGTTCTGTTTGGCAAAATAAAAATGATTTAGATCTGCATTTGCTCATTGCCTATTTGCTATCACATTAAGAAAACATGATTATTGGAGTCAAGTACTGCAATCCTGTTAGTTTTCTTTGTTTTCTGCCATTATGTTTTCTGCAGATAATTTCAAGAATAAAAAAAATCACTTTAATAAAAAAAAGCAGCTGGATTATATTACTTAACCCACAGGCTAACAGATGTTAAACTTTCCTTGAGAAAGAAAATCACCTAAAAATTGAATCAGCTATTTTATTCTCTACTTTGTACCTCTTGAGTTAAGGGAGTGTTGTAAACCAACTTTTAAGATACTTTACATCACTGGTACAAATCGAGCAGATGTACTGCTGTAGGGACCCAAAAATTTCCATCAGAAAAGAAGAAAATAAATAAAAAAAAGAGAAAAAACCAGTTCTTCTAAATAAACAGTCTCCTTGGCCCTTCACAAATTGAGAGTCAGATGTTCCAGATGGGCCCTTAATAATCCTCACTTGTAATGAAGAAAGGCAAGTACCAACAGTCAGTTATGGTAATTTGAGCC